>OX336890.1:1213331-1510831 GCA_946959425.1 Argyrosomus regius | reverse complement strand
GTTCGACATACAGCCCATTCTTTAGACTTATCACCATGGAAACTGGACAGGAGTGAAGAGCCTGTAGTCCTGTGGATGGAGCAATGAGACGAGTCCAACACTGTGACATCGACACCAAATCTTTTAGCTCAAACTTAAAATATAGATTCTGTTTCCTCCAGTTCAACCCGAGCTGTTACACCGGGTCAGGAAACAGACGTGACAGTGATGACGGCCTCGAACGCTGCTCAGTCACACATCAGTAACTCTGACGAGGCCTCAGCCTGACTCTCAGGTGGATCCATGGCTGGATTAAAGTTTTACCTGAATTATTTCCTGCTTCAGAAAATCTGCTTTTTCTGTGAATCCATAAAAATTCCCTCCAGACGTTTATGAGTGTGAGAGAATTATGTTCAACAAGTTTGTACTAACAGACTGTCTAAAACCTGGACGTAGTCTCCGCGACGTCCCCGCAGACTGTCTAAAACCTGGACGTAGTCTCCGTGACTGTCTAAAACCTTGACGTAGTCGCCGTGACGTCCCCGCAGACTGTTTAAAACCTGGACGTAGTCTCCGCGACGTCCCCGCAGACTGTCTAAAACCTGGATGTAGTCTCCGTCCCCACAGACTGTCTAAAACCTGGATGTAGTCTCCGTGACTGTCTAAAACCTGATGTAGTCTCCGCGACGTCCCCGCAGACTGTCTAAAACCTGGACATAGTCTCCGTGACTGTCTAAAACCTGGACGTAGTCTCCGTGACTGTCTAAAACCTTGACGTAGTCGCCGTGACGTCCCCGCAGACTGTTTAAAACCTGGACGTAGTCTCCGCGACGTCCCCGCAGACTGTCTAAAACCTGGATGTAGTCTCCGCGACGTCCCTACAGACTGTCTAAAACCTGGATGTAGTCTCCGTGACTGTCTAAAACCTGGATGTAGTCTCCGCGACGTCCCCGCAGACTGTCTAAAACCTGGACGTAGTCTCCGTGACTGTCTAAAACCTGGACGTAGTCTCCGTGACTGTCTAAAACCTGGACGTAGTCGCCGTGACGTCCCCGCAGACTGTTTAAAACCTGGACGTAGTCTCCGTCCCCAGACTGTCTAAAACCTGGATGTAGTCTCCGCGACGTCCCCGCAGACTGTCTAAAACCTGGATGTAGTCTCCGCGACGTCCCCGCAGACTGTCTAAAACCTGGACATAGTCTCCGTGACTGTCTAAAACCTGGACGTAGTCTCCGTGACTGTTTTAAACCTGGACGTAGTCTCCGCGACGTCTCCGCAGACTGTCTAAAACCTGGACGTAGTCTCCGCAACGTCCCCGCAGACTGTCTAAAACCTGGACGTAGTCTCTGCGACGTCCCCGCAGACTGTTTAAAACCTGGACGTACCCGTGAGTCCCCGCAGACTGTCTAAAACCTGGACGTAGTCTCTGTGACTGTCTAAAACCTGGACATAGTCTAAAACCAGAGAAAGAACCAATCACAGCTCAGCAGCTTCAGTTTGTTAACATCAGGCCACAGAGAAAGAACCAATCACGGCTCATCGTTGGCATCGGCCGTTAGAACTCCGGTCGGTGCGTTCAAGGACGCTCAGAGATCTGAGTGTTTGTTGTTGTTTGTCAGTTTTTTTTTACACAAAAGGAGTTTTCATGGTTCCCTCGGGTCCTTAAAATACTTGAAAGTTTGTGAATTCAAGGAGAATAAAAACAATGGGTCATTGAAAGTGAACTTTTTTGTTCAACAATATAAAGTGAAGTATTCGGATGGAAACAAGCGTTTCACTTTGTTTCTTGGCAGTTTTCAGCCATGAAAAGCTGTGATGAACCTTCTGTATTCTACCTGCACAGCACTAAACAGCATCAGCAACTAGCTGGTGAACATAGTGGAGCGTTTAGCAGCTAAAGAGACAGATATTTCCCTCAGGAGCTGGTGGAGAGCTGAAAGAAAAGAGCACATTGGACAGAAACTAGACTCAAAGTAAATGCTGATGTTGCTCCAGATCTGCTGGATGCTTAAAAGCAACAAATCAGCCGTGTTAAAAGGATATGGTGATATTATGCAGGTTTAACTTCCTCTAACGTGTCCGTGGGTTGAAGGTTAAGTAACTCCACCCTTAGTCTCCCGTAAGTGACAAAGTTGTAGCTGCAAACTCAAACCAGCCTCGAGAAAGATCCCTCAATGACGGACCGATGAGTTTTGGAGCTTCAGAATCTTCAAATGCAGAACTTATAGTCCCGTAGAGGAAATGTAACTGAGGAAACACTTTACACGACTAATTACCTGCGTCATGCACAGTTCAGGTATTTGTCAGAGTTGTCCTTAATTAGCAGATAGCTTGTTAGCTTCAGTGCTTCGTGTTGTTGTTTCTCTCCGACGATGGCGACAGAGAGTGGAAAGAAGAGTGGTTGATTCGGACGCCAATGTTTGGGTTTATCTGACCCCAGTTTTAACCCTAAACCCCAAATGAACCCAAACTTTCACTTCCTTTTCACGTGGTAGAAGGTTAAGTAAGTTTTGGCGTGTTTGTTGATTGACAGGAGCCTCAAATCAACCGCGGTTGCTGCTGCTTTGCATCTCCCTCCTCAACCCCACCATGAATTCTCCAAATGCTGATGTTCTGGCTCCCATAACTGACAACGCTGTAGCTGCAAACCCAAACCAGACTCGAAAGATCCCTCAATTACAGACCGATGAGTTATTTGAGCTATTTAGTTACGACTCCACTCTGCAGACTGCCAAATACAACCATAGTCAGTTTTCTTCTGCTTATCCGGGGTTGGGTTGCGGTGGCAGCAGGTTCAGCATGGCGTCCCTTCTCCTTCTGGAGGATCCTGAGGCGTTCCCAGGCTAGATGGGCTGTGTAGTTCGTAGTACCTCAAACAAGTTCCCGGTCTTCCCCAGGATCTCCTACCAGTTGGACTTTACCTGAAACACTTCCAAAGGAAGGCGCCCAGGAGGATCCTGATCAGATGTTGAACCACCTCAGCTGGCTCCTTTCGATGCAGAGGATGTCCGAGATGTCCCCATCTCTAAGGCTGAGTCCAGACACCAACAGAAGAAACTCATTTGTATCCGCAATCTCATTCTTTTGGTCACTACCCAAAGCTCATGGTCATAGGTGAGGGTTGGTTGTAGGCTCTGCAGTTGGACTGTCCAAATAATAATTGGGTATTTCCCTCTGATGCCTGTATAACAGCACAGATTCCTCCATCTCCAACAGTACAACACCGTCTGTAAAATCTTCCCATCAAACAAAAATATTGCCCAACTTTTCCTGAAGCAGTCATCCGCACAATCAATGTGCATTCAGTGTGAAGCGGGGTGATTGTATTATTACCATATCCATTAAACACACGTCTGTCAGTCAGGTCTTTCATATCTTTTCTTCCTTTTTGAACTCGTTGTAAATTATCTGTGATTTGCAACATTAGCTCAGGATCTCATCGGGACAAAGGGAGGCTGATAAACTCCAGAGATCCATTAGAGGAAGAAATAGCTTGAAACAGACGCATTGAATCTTTCTTTGAGTGTAATTGACGATGTCTCTCATGACAAACTGTTTCTTGTTTGTTGTCACTGTCCTCATATCTTTGTCAGAAAGTGGTGCAATGCTCCGTCCGGATTGGCAGTTGAGTTGCTGCCCCAAGCGAAGGAGTTCAAGTATCTCGGGGTCTTGTTCACAAGTGATGGGAAGCTGAGCGTGAGATGGACCGTTGGGTTGGTGCGGCGTCTTCAGTACTGTGGACGTTGTACCGGACCGTTGTGGTTCGATCTAGGTTCCAACCCTCACCTATGGTCACGAGCTTTGGGTAGTGTCCGACAGAACGAGATCACGGATACAAGAGGATGAAATGAGCTTCCTCCAGTGGCCGGTCTCAGCCTTAGAGATAGGGTGAGGACCTCTGACATCCGGAGGGAGCTTGGAGTAGAGCTACTGCTCCTTCATGTCAAATGAGGTGGTGCTCCTTTGGAGGTGAAAAGATCCTGGGGCAGACCCAGAACCCCCAGATGTCTGGACTCAGCCTTAGAGATAGGGACAGGGAACCGCTACCAGCTGAGGTGGTTCAACATCTGATTAGGATGTCTCATGGGCGCCTTCCTTTGGAGGTGTTTCAGGGAAGTCCAACTGGTAGGAGATCCTGGGGAAGACGGGGAACTCGCTGGAGAGGGACTACATGGCCCATCTGGCCTGGGAACGCCTCGGGATCCTCCAGGAGGAGCTGGAACGAGTTCCTTGGAAGAGGAACGTAATGAATGGATGAACCTACAACCACTGAACTTCTGGCCACTTGAGATCAGACACAGCATTATAGCCATGTCGCCTTAGTTGTTTATACTGTATAGCAATTTAAAGTCGTGTTTGCAGCCACCAGGCGCAAGTCCAACATTCACCAACTCCACCAACTCCACCAACTCCACCAACTCCACCAACTCCACCAACTCCTGAGGGAATCATCAGTCTCTTTAGCTGCTAAATGATCCATAATGATCAGCAGCTAGTCTCTAATTGTGTCTGTAAGTTGTTTGATGATGGAAAGATGAAGATGATTCTTTGAGAGGGGGGAGATGGTCAGACAACCAAAACAACGAGCTGAAAGAAGCCAACAGGGGAATGCAGAGTCTCTGGGTTCATGTCTTTAACATACAGACAGACTCATATAGGAATATTGATTAGAGCAGCTTTAAGAGGAAGTCCACTTCTGTCTGCTTTCCTTCTCCAGGCTGAGTTTTGTGGTTTTTGTTCGTAGCTGCTCAGTCCTGGAAAATAAAAAGATTTTTCTTGGACAATCCAAAGCCACAAAAACACATTATTATATTTTCCCCCTGTGAAGCGACTCTGCAGCCGAGAGGCCAAATGAAATGAAACCAGCTTCATACATTCAAAAAACTCCTTTATAAAACTCAGTTTGAATTAGTTTGGTGTCGTACATCGTGTTCATGTCAGTGGAGCATCTGGCACACGATCAAACTGGATTACATTCAGCCTCCGTCCGAGCGCTGCAGACGTATTCTTCCTGTCATGAAGATTATTGAAACTGCATCAGCACACGGCGATGTTCAGACCTCGGCACGATGAGCGTCAGAGGATGAAAGTGGCGTTTAGCTCTGCGACGTCTGTTGCATAAATTAACTATGAAGCTTAAAATAAATCTGAGAGTTCTGAGTAAACAAGTGCGACCTCAGGAGTGACATATTTATGGTTCTTTTTGTCTTGATTGAGGCTTTTAATGACTGTTTTGACAAGCACACACTGTGTGTGTGTGTGGGAGTGTAAAACAGTCAGCGAGGGAGAATGAACCAAACTGTAGCAGCTGCACATTTCTTATTGTACTCCTAACGCTGAAGAAGGATTCGTGTGTGCATCTTATATTTCTTGGCATCCGTATTCAGGTTACTTCCATGTATACACATCAGAAAAGACTCCGCGGTGACTCATAAATCGTCCGTCCAGTAAATAACAGTAAATCTCGGCGTGCGTTGCCAACATTGATGAGCAGAAAATGGGATGAGCAGCATTAGGAGGAGATAAATCCTCCACATCTGAAGGATTATAGTTATTTTGACAAATGCGCAGCTCTTTTCAAATAGAAATGTAATTACATGGTGAATATTAAAGTCAGCAAAAGACGATCTTTCTGGGATTTGAGCACACGCTGCGTGACAGTGTACAACTTTCACAACGTGAGTTTGAAGCTCGCAGCGAGGATTATTGAATATGTTTTATTGTGCAGGATTCAATTCACCCTCGCTGCATCAGGCCTTAATTAAATCTACTGACCACTCGTTAACGAGCTTCACAATCAGGGCTCTCGTGGACATTAGCATGCCATGCAGCGTCCACGAGTGTGTGGCCTAATAGACGGCGATGATAATAGAGGCTTGTCTGTGCGGCGTCGACCGCCGGCTGAATTATCCAGCTGACAGAGAGCAGCAGCGCAGCTTAGGAGGCGGAGGATGTTGTTAATATGCCAATGAGAGAGCTCGGGCCTCCCGTGCCAGTCTGAGGCGAGCTGGCATGGTGCAGCTGCCTGTCACATAATTGGGAATCATTTAGCAGCAGCTTGACCTACATTCACAGCAGAAGAAGAAGAAGAAGAAGAGGAGGAGAAGGGGGGACCACCTATGTGAATGTTTTCATTAGCAATCCACAGCTAATAGCCCGGGAGGTTGGGTTAATTGCTGTGTGTGAGAGTTTCTATCATTGTCCTGCTGAGGTGTGCAGTGAAGAGCCGTGGAGAGGATCAGCTGAGAGCCGACTGTTATGAAACAGAGACACACTTTATGTAACGCTGACACCAAAACCACACGTCTGAATCTAACACCAGTCTATCTGTTTGTGTTGTTAGCCTATGAGTTAGCATCGTAAGTTAGCATTGGCTATGACCAAATGAAGCCAACAAACCGCAGTTCCTCAAACGTCCACTTGAGGCTGGCTCCAGAAGTGAGTCAGTCTCCATAAGTCCCCATGTTCAAATGTCCAACTTCACAGCAGAAATAAACATGTTTACAGCCTGGTACAAAAAACAGTTTTGGTCTCTATAGCTAATTTCCCCGTTCATGACAGCTGTGCTAAGCTAATAACAGGCTAAATCAAGATAACAGCGAGCTAAAACAAGCTAAAACAAGTTAACAACAAGCTAAAAAAGCTAACAATGAACTGAAACAAGTTAACAGGCTAAATCAAGCTAACAACAAGCTAAATCAAGCTAACAACAAGCTAAAACAAGCTAAAACAAGTTAACAACAAGCTAAAAAAGCTAACAATGAACTGAAACAAGTTAACAGGCTAAATCAAGCTAACAACAAGCTAAATCAAGCTAACAATGAGCTAAAACAAGCTAACAACAAGCTAAATCAAGCTAACAATGAGCTAAAACAACAAGCTAAATCAAGCTAACAGCAACTGGATGTTTTAAATCCGGCTGCTTTGTTAAAGAGAAAAGTCATTTTTAATTCACAGACTGATGATTATTCTGTTTCTCTGTTAAAACATCAAACAGTTCTTGTGAATCAGCGAGGAGAAGAACATCCACTAATTAGTAAAATGTCAAAACAAAGTCAGTTAGCTGAATGTCAGCGCTCTTCGTGAGCGGGCCAACCAAACATTTCTAAACATTCAGGAGGAAGTTCAAACGTCAGCGTGGACAGAAACAGGATCAGCTCCACGTCTCAGAAGAAGAAGAAGAAGAAGAAGAATTAGAAGAATTAGAAGAAGAAGAAGAAGAAGAGCCTTTTTGGCCAGCCGAGCAGAGAGCGAGCGAGCGTTCAGGTTTAATCAGGGATATTGGGGAAACGTTGGCTGTTATGTTTGGAGCTCTTAGAGGTGAGTCATTGGCCGGCGTAGCCTGGACGGCTGCCAGCAGAGCAGCTTCAGGCTGAGCGCTGCATGCATACATACAGGAGGACTCTGCCCGAGGCGGCGATCACCGTCTCTCCATCGAGCGTCGACTCTGTCGAACTCTGAAATGAATTCACATCTCTTGATTACATTCAGCGTCTAAGAATAGATTTGTTTCCTCTTGATAAGTCGTTATTCGGTGAGTCGCTGGCCGCCAGCCAAAGTAATAGAAGCAGCAGCTGGCATCTTTAAACTCTACCTGTTAATGCAAACAGACGAGAGAGCTACCTGTGAGCTGATGATCCACTCACACTGTTCATCATCAACAGTCACTTCAGCTGTTTAAAATGTATAAAAATGACAAAAACATGCAGAGAAATCGACATAACTGACTCTAACAAATGATATTGGTCCTGATGCAGACATAAATCACAGACAGACTTTTGCAGTCCGCCCTCAGCAGAACATAAGCACTGAATCCTCGCCTCAGGCAACACCACAAATTATTTACCACCACTTCTCGTCCGACGCTGCAGCGTGTGGTACGAACGTTAAAGATACAGCAGAGCTGATCAATGCACGACATAAAGAGCAGCTGACATCATTAACTCTGCTCAAAGCTAAGCTAACCAGCTGCTGCTGCTCACTGAAACCTTAAAGATGTACGAGCACAAACAATAGATAGAAGTTCCTTCACTGCAACAGATACTGTCTGACCAAAACACACACACACACACACACACACACACACACACTTCACTCCTGAGTGTTTGTTTCTGTCTCAAACTTCTTGCTGGAGCCAGCCTCAAGTGGACGTTTGAGGAACTGCAGTTTTGGAGTGTCTCGCCATCATCGCAACATAAAATCAAATATCTGTCATCAGCGTGTTTAACAGAATATCACAGTGAGAATATATACGGTAAATGAATAAATGTCATGAGGATGATTCACAGTGTGAGTGTGAAACCCACGTTCACACACACACACACACACACACACACACACACACACACACTCTCTCTGTGTTTATGTTTCTGTCTCTGTTTAACGTGTGACAAACTTTAGTCAGCTGATCTGGAACGAGTCAAACGTTTGAAAATGAAAAACTCTGAAATTAGAATTTGTTTCATGGAGCAGCTCAGCTTCACGTCAGCTCCACTTCAACTTGTTTTTACAGTGTGTGTGTGTGTGTGTGTGTGTGTGTGCAGTAACACACTTCGTGTTTCATAAATCCACCTCTTGCCTCGGGATGTCACAGTGTTACAGCACAAAGTCCGAGCGAGGCCGAGGCATCAGCACACGTGTTGCATCACGCTGTAACTCCTGAAAAATAACTGCTCTGCCGTGTGCGGCTGGCCGACGTTAACGTGCATCACGTTCATAAAGTATCTGAGAGTTTTTACAAAGATCCAATCACAAACTGCAAACGGAGACAAAATCCTTGACGTTGATGCATTTCACTGCAGAGAGAAACATAATGATAAAAAATGAGGAGCCACTCGTGTCGAGCTCTTTGAGGAGGTTCAAATCAATCTGCAGCACGACGAGAAGAACAAGAGCAGAAACACAGAGACAGTCTCCGAGACTTAAACAGGCCGTCACGGAGACTACGTCCAGGTTTTAGACAGTCTGCGGGGACGTCACGGAGACTACGTCCAGGTTTTAGACAGTCTGCGGGGACGTCACGGAGACTACGTCCAGGTTTTAGACAGTCTGCGGGGACGTCACGGGGCTACACGGAGACGTTTGGATCTACTTGGTTCTGGGTTATTTCTGTGAGTAGCGTTACCCAGCGAGTTGTTTGGTCCAGAAAATGGTGAAAAATGTTCATCAAAGTGAAAACGTCTTGTTTTATCCTCGACCCGAACACATTCAGTTCACTGTCTAAAGAAACCAGAAAATCTTTAAACATATGAAGTCTTTTATTGTGTGGGTTACTGCAGCTCGGCTCGTGTTGTGGTACCGTTGGATCTGGCAGTCGAAGGTTCTCAGAGGGTTCTTGGTTCTTGGATTGACTTTTGACTGTTGCAGTAATTGGAGGAAACACGTCCACCATGTGGACCTCCAGATCAGATCAGGCCCGTCGTCCTCCCGCCGTCTTCTGTGGCTCATGAATGTTTTATGAAGTCCTCTGAAGTCGTGTGCAGAGTTCAGCAGCTGAATTTAACAACAGTGTTTTCAACTAATCTTCCTATTAAAGCAAAGGGAGGCCGAGCGAACACACGACCTTTGCAGAGCGTCAGACTCAACCTGACGAGATGAAAACTGAATCTAACAATCATTTCTGCATCAGATCAGCTTTCATGAATCCAGAACATGTTTTACAAATAATATTACAGTCACAGTGAGTTCACCAACTAAACCAAGACCAGCATGTGTCAAGACCAAATCTAGACCAGGATCATACTGTAGAGGTCACTAATATGTGGCTAATGTTTGGCTAATATGTGGCTAATATGTAGCTAATGTTTGGCTAATGTTTTGCTAATATGTGGCTAATGTTTGGCTAAAATGTGGCTAATGTTTTGCTAATATGTAGCTAATGTTTGGCTAATATGTGGCTAATATGTGGCTAATGTTTTGCTAATATGTGGCTAATATGTGGCTAATGTTTGGCTAATGTGTGGCTAATGTTTGGCTAACATGTAGCTGAGTTTATGAAATCTCTTTGGGTGAAAGGTAAAGTGTACAGAGGCACTTTGCTAACGTTAGCTAGCTTTGCTAGCTTCACTTACATTCAAGACAAAGACCAGAGTGTCTTAAGACAAGATTTTGAGGGGTTGAGACCAAGTCAAGACCAAGACCAGGACCAGACTGTATAGGTCGCTGATATGTAGCTAATGTTCAGCTAATATGTAGCTAATGTTCAGCTAATATGTAGCTAATGATTGTGAAATCTCTTTGGGTGAGTGTACAGAGGCAGATTGCTAACGTTCAACATTCAAGACCAGGACCAGAGTGTTTCAAGACCAAGATAAGACTTTAAGAAGTTGAGACCAAGTCAAGACCAAGACAAAGACCAGGACCAGACTGTAGCTCACCTGTCTTTATGCTTTCTTTTTAAGAGTTTAAGATTCAGAGTTTACAGACTGCTGCTGTGTTTTTTCTCTTGGACGCTGTTTTGTGGTTTAAAAGCCAAATTTCCAAGATGACAAGATCTGCTGTCATGTCTTCCCACACAGCTTCTCGTCCCGTCTCCCACATTCACTTTCTTGGAGAGCGAGAGCGAAGGCAGGCGGCGACATTAAGACGTTAAGACAAGAGACCAGTCTCAAGACTGAAAGACTGAAAGACTGATCTCAGGTTTCCAGGTTTTGACGCACGAGTGGCAACAATAATCAATAGCATATTAATATAGCGATCACACGGACCGTGATGCAGCTCTTCCACTTTTAATTGAAATAATTCAGACCACAGCAGCACGTAAAACTAAGACGGCTCCTTGAATCAGCAAAGTGCTTGTAATGTAATAAGCACTCTCTCCTAAATGGAGCCTTGACTCCATTTAAAAGAGGGCAGAAAATATGTGTGCACTCTTGCTTAAGGCTTTCATCTTGCATATAAATCACTCCGGCTCAAAGTGGGTGTTTGAGCGCCGCACACTCCAGGTCTCGGGGCGCGCACTGTATCAGCGGGCCAAGGCTGCATTAATGACAGCGCTGTGCTACGACGGCATGAAGTAAATGAAGCCAATCTCAGATATTCAGAGAGTGGATGAAATGTTCAAACGGCTGATTCAGACACTTTTTTTGTGTACCGGGATCGAGAATCACCGTTAAACCTCTTCCTGCCCTGTAGTCGCCATCCTGCAAGCTGCCAACCAGAGTCCATCTGCTTTTTGTACAGTGTAACATCAATCAAAATAAAACACTGTGATCGATTTAACGACGTGAAGATCTCCCAAAAACTGAACAATGCAAGGACAAAACCAAAAAACACAAGACACAGTGTTGACTGTTAATGAATCATCTAAAATGTTTAACTCACTTTCCCATCTGATGTACATTTCTTATTAATTGATATTTCTTTGATTGAAGTAGTCCTCTTGAGTCAGTCTCCATAAGTCCCCATGTTCAAATGTCCAACTTCACAGCAGAAATAAACATGTTTACAGCCTGGTACAAAAAACAGTTTTGGTCTCTATAGCTAATTTCCCCGTTTATGACAACTGTGCTAAGCTAACAACGAGCTAAAACAAGCTAACATCAAGCTAACAACAAGCTAAAACAAGCTAACAACCAAGTAGCAAACTCGTTGGCTGGTAAATGAAGCCAATGTGGAAGTGTCAAAATCTGCAGTTCCTCTAACGTCCACTTGAGGCTGGCTCCAGAAGTGAGTCAGTCTCCATAAGTCCCCATGTTCAAATGTCCAACTTCACAGCAGAAATAAACATGTTTACAGCCTGGTACAAAAAACAGTTTTGGTCTCTATAGCTAATTTCCCCGTTCATGACAACTGTACTGAGGGTGAATTTATATACAACTCACCTGTTCAGATTATATTAAGGCTTAAAGTTATGCAGGATTAAGAGCGTGGACACTTTGATTGACAGGTGGGTGCTGTTACAGGTGGCTTGTTTGAGTAACCAGGTGTCATTCAGTCTGATGATCCACGTCTTTAAATTAGAGGCAGGACTGCCAAGATGGCTGACCAGAAGTGTCTTACATGTGTTTCTTCTTCCTGTTTCCTGTCCAGATACCGCGGCAGCTGAGCGCTCTGGCGTTGTACAGGTGTGAGCAGTCGGTTCTGGATTACTGCCATGCTCACCTGTCGCTGCACCTCAACATGGGCATGGAGCCCCAGACCCAGGCGCCGGGAGGTCCGAGGCCAGCCAGGTACCACTCGGGCCCGGGCCTGCCCTCTGAGCCTGTGCTGCCTTGCCCCCAGAGCCACTCCCTTCTCCACCAACAACACCACCAACACCAACACCACCACCTGTAGTGAGCTGGGGACACCCACGGCGAGGCTCTGAGTCCACGTTAATGTTCGGAGCATTGCGGACCCGCAGTGACGACGATGAAAACATTTCTCTGTGGAAACAAACGCGGTGCAGCCGGATCCATTACAGCTCCTGACCTCCACGACCCTCCGAGTCCTCTCGAGGAGTATTACGGATAATAATTTAATGATTTTGTTAATCTTATTAAACATATTCTCCTCGTGTGGACGCCTCTCTGCAGCCGAGCAGCAGAACAAACGAAGCAGCGGCCGAGCTGAAAAAGGTTTTCTGCTGCTGTCTGACTTCATTTTTTATTTCTGGGATCGCTCAGACGTCTCTCTGTGTCGGACAGTGAATGTTAAATAAAATGTACAGCCTGCACACGGTACAACACGACTCACACGGTGACTTCTCTGACTCCATGAATGATTTATGAAGAATTAATTTAAGACAAACAGATTTACTTTGAATCATCCGTAAAGAACTCTCTTTGTTTTTAAATATCTGATCTGTGCACTCATATATCTACACGTGTGTGTGTGTGTGTGTGTGTGTGTGTGTGTGTGTGCTTTTTACAAGATGTTACATTATAATATATGGTAAATAAACTGTGGTAAACGACCAGCGACGTGTCATTCATCAGCATCAACCCAAACGTCTGATTAATAATGATGTGTTGTGTTTTACCGTGACGTAACGCGGTCCACTCAGCTGAACAGACTTTTTTTTAAAACAACAATATCCAATTAAAGTTCTGGATATTAATAGACTCTCAGCTCTCTCTGCATGAACACGGTGAAAACTCAAATGTGAAATAATTGGAACATTTGTCAGCCTGAAGCCGAGTCAACACAGATCGTACAGTAATGTTTTTAGCAACCGTGAATCGGCACGATCAGCAACTCACATGCTGAAGTGTTGGAGCTGTAAGAGCAACACACACACACACACACACACACACACACACACACACACACACACAGGTCATTTCATTACTTCAATACAGAAATACAAGAGCAAAAGGGACAGTTCAGGTTATTTAACGTGAGGTGCTGAGCAGGCTAAGCTAACGTTCTGCTGCAACAAAACTGATTTTAAAAAAAGGCATCAGTCCAAGTGTACGCTGTATTCAGAATATTTTCTCCTCTTTACCTTGACGTCAGACGTCTTTTACTGAAGCGTTTATATCGATCTATGCACTCGTCAAAGTCACCAGTCTTCATTGATAAAAACAGTCATTTTATCAATTGCATCACTCAGCATGTCTTCAAACAACCAAAGTCACACGATGACACCAAGAAACGAAGAGATCAAGGCAGTGATGGACTGTAACTGTGAGGTAAGATTACTGTTTTTGTCAATGGAGTCTGGTGGTTTCGAAGAGAGTATACTGGATGTATGAGGGCAGCAACTAACTGTATTTTAGACACCTAAAAAAGTCAGTATCAGTCCAAGTGTCGCTGTGTTTAGAGTATTTTCTCCTCTTTACCTGTTGTCGGCTCTTTATGACAGGAAACTGTTTATATCGATCTATGCGCTCGTCGAAGTCACCAGACGTCATTGACAAAAACAGTCATTGTACCTCACAGTACTCAGAGTATTTGTGTTGTTGTATTTGTACCTGCTAAGCCAAAAACTTCAATCAGCTGACGGCTGCACAGAGGTACAAAGTAATCGATGCACTGGGCTTAACGTCACCGTGGACGCTTCAGTTTAGAAACTGACTCTGGATCAGTACCTCGTACAACCACACCACCAATAACCTGAACTGTCCCTTTAAGCAGCAAACGTCAGCGAGCTGCATGTTCTGAAGGTTACATCAGACAGAAAGGCCCCTCATGGACGAGCACACCAACATGTCCACTGGACGCTCATAAATCAGACTGTAGGTTCTGCTAATGTTCTGTTGGGTTCAAACTCGTTAGCAGAGCTCGTTAAATCCTCCTCTGGTGTTCAGACAGGATCAGGTTGTGTTGAAGGTAACCGCTGTGACAATCAGGAGACCGGCGCTCGCTCACTCTCATTCACTGTCTACGTCGCTCAAACCAAATGAAACTTAAATTTAGAAGCTGCTTCATGAAACACAGTCAGAACACGACAGGTCCGGTTTCAGACTTTAGACAGTCTCAGTTTCAGGCTGCGGCGTGACGCCGGGTGAAGGTCGCTGCGTTTTTTTGGCGGACAAAACGGACGACCGCAACTCAAATGAACGGAAGAACCTGGATCCTGATTGGACCTTTTAAATGTTAACAATAAAGCATAAATGTCTCCGTACAAACCGTCTCTTCGCAGACGTTAAATGTCATCACGCCGTCATCACGCGTGTCTTTGCTGTGTGAGGACAAAATGTTTGGTGACACGACGGATGAAATGAAATATCTCTGACAATAAGGATGTAAGATCTTCAACATTCTGATTCAAACTGTGTCCAGTCCAACAAACATTTTAAGTTGACGTAGCAGACGTAGTTTTCTGCTCTTCCTCTTCAGTAGGAGATATATCTGCTCATGACACATGACAGATTCACGCTGCCGGAGGATTTACCGCTCTGCAGCCGCACACGCCACCAACAGTTTAACGACACGGATGGATGGCAGATACACCGCACTCACTGTGAGTGTTGGAGGAGCGTCGAGGAGCGTCGAGGAGCGCCGAGGAGCGCCGAGGAGCTCGAGGAGCGGCAGGAGAGATCCAGAGTTTTGTTTTCACGAGTGTGTACGCTAACAGCACGATGACTCATGATGCTTCAATGAGAAACACTTCTGGGGAAGTTTGTCTACAACGTTTCAACAAACCAGGAAAATAATTATCACCCACGTCTTCAGAGCTGACTCACCACAACACGAGAAGGCCGAGAGCAAGAAGAGTTTACAGAAAACTACAAAAACCTAAAACCTGGACGTAGTCTCCGTGACGTCCCCGCAGACTGTCTAAAACCTGGACGTAGTCTCTGAGACGTCCCCGCAGACTGTCTAAAACCTGGACGTAGAACGTCTAAAACCTGGACGTGGTCTCCTGACGTCCCCGCAGTCAGTCTCCGACGTCCCCGAGACGTCCCCACAGACTGTCTAAAACCTGGACGTGGTCTCCGTGTCTACAACTCCTAAACCTGACGTAGTCTCCGTGACGCCCCGCAGACTGTCTAAAACCTGGACGTAGTCTCCGTGACGTGCCCCGCAGACTGTCTAAAACCTGATAGGTTTTTTTTCCGTGGGGTCCCCGCAGACTGTCTAAAACCTGGACGTAGTCTCCGTGACGTCCCCGCAGTCCCCGCAGACTGTCTAAAACTTGGACGTGGTCTCCGTGACGTCCCCGCAGACTGTCTAAAACCTGGACATAGTCTTCATGACTTTGACCCGCCTCAGGTCCACCAATGATCCACAGTCATTGGTGGACCTGAGGCGGGTGAATGAAGCCTGGTTGCTCAAACAAGCCATCTGTAACATGGGGACTTATGGAGACAAGTCCTCAAGTGGACGTTTGAGGAACTGCAGTTTTTGGCACTTTTGTACAGATTCCTTGATTGTGTTTGAATGTTGTTGAAAGGGATTGTGGGAGTTTCACTTCCTCCTGATTAAAGCGACTTCAAAGAGTTCTGAGTCACTGCGAGCGTTAACAGTAGCTACACCTCTGACCCTGAATGCATCACGCGGTCGGTTTCCTTGTGATTCAGGCGGCGGTTTAAAAATAAAGTGGCGGTGTGGTGGCGAGCCTGTGAGATGGTGAAGGTAATCTCACAGTGTGGGCACAGCAGCAGTGACGCTCTCAGGGGAAATCAGGAGCTTTCACAGCAGCTCTGCTCGCCAGCAGGCGCAACACAACTCCTGAAATGACAGAGCGACGGACGGACGGAGACGGACGGAGAGTCGAGAAACTCGACCTCGAGTCTGAATACTTCACCGTGAACTCGTGGGTGAGACAAAGCGGCGTGAACAGCGCCTGGAGCGCAATATGAAAACAAGTATACCTTCACCTGCAGAGCATGTTAGCTTCATCACATAAATATTCACCAGATCTATGTTTGATACTCAAAGTGTGACATCGTCTGCTTTACTTTGACAGCTCCGAACAGACACAGAAAATAATGTCTGTGCTCTCCAAGAAAGTGGCAACAGATTGTCAGAAAGAGCAACACGTTGTCCAAAGATCTCTGCGTTACCTCGACACTTTTCATTTCTGAAAATTAAACCTGAGATACGATCCGATATAAATAACCTGCACGAGGACACGGAGACAGCTGACAGCTCAAAGAATGGACAACGTTTTAGTCTGCGGGGACGTCACGGAGACTACGTCCAGGTTTTAGACAGCCTGCGGGGACGTCACGGAGACTACGTCCAGGTTTTAGACAGTCTGCGGGGACGTCACGGAGACTACGTCCAGGTTTTAGACAGTCTGCGGGGACGCCACAGAGACTCTGCATACGTGGAGATTGTCTTTTGGTCTTCATGGTCAATGGCATGAATAAAAGCATATTTTCGATGTAATAAATATTTTTACAAAAGAAATGAAGATGTGCCATAAACAGTGACAATAAGAGTCACAACAAGCCTCTCATCATCTGTTGAAACAATAATTCACAGAGTCATCATCATCAGCATTATTGGATCAAGGTTTAATATCTCAGTCCAGAATGAAATCCGGGCTTTGCCTTGATTCCACAGATTTCCTGTACAGAACACGGCTGAGGCGCTAAAACCGGGTCAGCGCGGGACGACGCCCGGCTGAAGACACATTTGTTGGCGGCGTCCACTCAAAAAAATGTCAGTGAACGATGAAATGAAGTTTAAAAATGTTTGAGCCGCTGTCCCTGAAAGCTTGAGAGGATAATGCATCGTCAATAGCTGCTATTTAAATAGTTTCAGGATCCGTCTCCCTCAGTGCCATGTTCAGAAAACACAAATCAATTATGGTAAATAGAGCCGTCGTTAAGCCGCTGGTGTGTCGTGTGGTTTGTATTAAAGGCTGAACGCCGCTCACTCCAGCAGACACATGCTGCTGCAGGATTATCGTCACAGCGTGAGCTCTAACGTGAACACTCACACCACCTGCACACGGAGGTGAGCCACCTTCACACACCTGCAGTTCAAATGAACGGCCGAACAAAATGTGTTAAATCTGATCGTTAGTGTTATTTCATGTAATTATTTCATTTTTAGCTTCTCGGCGGAGAACCTGGACGGAGTCTCCGTGACGTCCCCGCAGACCGTCTAAAACCTAGTCTCCGTGACGTCCCCGCAGACTGTCTAAAACCTGGACGTAGTCTCTGTGACGTCCCCACAGACTGTCTAAAACCTGGACGTGGTCTCCGTGACGTCCCCGCAGACTGTCTAAAACCTGGACGTGGTCTCCGTGACGTCCCCGCAGACTGTCTAAAACCTGGACGTGGTCTCCGTGACGTCCCCGCAGACTGTCTAAAACCTGGACGTGGTCTCCGTGACGTCCCCGCAGACTGTCTAAAACCTGGACGTGGTCTCCGTGACGTCCCCGCAGACTGTCTAAAACCTGGACGTGGTCTCCGTGACGTCCCCGCAGACTGTCTAAAACCTAGTCTCCTTGACGTCCCCGCAGACTGTCTAAAACCTGGACGTGGTCTCCGTGACGTCCCCGCAGTCCCCGCAGACTGTCTAAAACCTGGACGTAGTCTCCGTGACGTCCCCGCAGACTGTCTAAAACCTGGACGTAGTCTCCGTGACGTCCCCGCAGACTGTCTAAAACCTGGACGTAGTCTCCGTGACGTCCCTGCAGACTGGAATAACGGAGGCAGACGTTCAGCTGCAGCGTTAATGTTTCCATTAAGTGTTAAGTGCTGTGTTTTCTTTTAAAGGTGTCACATGTCTGTCTCCTCTTGCATATTAATTATGTCGGTCACCACGCGCTGCTCGGTGCACAGATTGGTATTTGTACTGCGGAGAGAGAAAAAAGGTTGCTAGGCAATCCATTGAGATCTGAGAAAAGGTCTGCATGAGATGTGGCGAAGACGGAGAGCTGGCAGTTGCTGGGTGGATTGCATGTTAGACAATCAGAGTCGTATCACGCTGAGCCGGGGGGGGCTGTTTACTTCCTGTCTGCAGACAGGTGGTTGATATCAACAGGCAAGTTCATAAATGAGTCTGTGGTTGTTTGGTTGATTTTCAGCTGCACGGTCGTATTCAGGTTCACCCGGTGACGTCGCACGACGCAGCAGATTGAGTTTAACACACAGGTGTGGCTGCGTGCCCTGCGGACTGCGAGGAGGGGATTTATGGCTGGGAACACTGTAGCTGTCATGTCCCTGCAGCACCACCTCCTCCACCACCTCCTCCACCACTGCTCAGCATCTCTGCCAAGGCGCAGTTTACTCTGCCAGCACTGCCCCTTGCATCCCAATGAGCCCGCATGCATTGAAAACGGCTAATGTTACAGCCTCTCATCATGTATCCGGGGATATGAGCTCAATTAACTCAACATAAGCGCCGTCAACGGGGATCAAAACACACACACACACACACACACACACACACAGGCCTCGTGTCCGTAATTACAAACTAAAAGAACAGTATTGGGCCGGTGTGATTGATCGCTCTGATGTTGGATTTCTTTGTTTCACACCTCTCATTTTTCGCCTGTAATCCATCTTTTAGTGTCTGTACGCGCCGGCTGGGGCATTAGGGGTGATCTCAGGGAGCCAGGAATAAAACCAGAGGATGCTCCATCAATTTTAGCTTTGCTACACTGATTTACATCTCCCTGGCAGAAGGCAATTCATGACTTGCGGAAATCCAGCATTTTTTTTTCTGCCTATTTTTACACATGGCTGAGAATCTATCACTGCAGATTTAATCAAGAGCGTCAGAGAAAAGTGACTGGAAGGACTCTCTGATCGCGTTTAGTCAGAAATCAATTAAAACGCCTCGTTAGCGAAGATCTGTGGCTGCTCGCTGACAAACAGAAGGTTTCTGAGGTTTTAAGTCAGTGTGCAAGATCCTGTCGTATCGTGTAACGTTAGCTAGGAAGTGGGTGAATGCTAACGTTAGCTCTTGGGTTGTCAAATGTTGCGTTGGCTTGAAATTTGGCCCGATTGTTCCTCCATCTTATGGCAATCTGTTGTGTTTCCGGTTGCTGATCGATCAGCGCGGTGATACACAGCGGTCAAACCGTCTAATGACAACAATGGCGTCCGTCACGTGACGCAAAAACACTTTTTCCCATCAGATTTTTAGAGCGTCACAATCTGAAATGACTCGTTTAAATATCAAAAAATAACATTTATAAAGTCTAGAAGAGACGTACGATTAAATCAGTTTATCCTCATTCAAGTTAGCGGAAAGCTAAACAGGAAGTTAGCAGCTCAGGTCGAGGTCTCTGTTGTGCTTATTTAGCTTGTTTTAGCTCGTTATTAGCTTGGTGTTATCTTGATTTAGCCTGTTTTTAGCTTGTTTTAGCCTGTTATTAGCTTAGTACAGTTGTCATGAACGGGGAAATTAGCTATAGAGGCCAAAACTGTTTTTTGTACCAGGCTGTAAACATGTTTATTTCTGCTGTGAAGTTGGACATTTGAACATGGGGACTTATGGAGACTGACTCACTTCTGGAGCCAGCCTCAGGTGGACGGGATGTGCTGTTTGACGGACACGGCACAAAGCGGATGTTGTATATATATATATATATATATATATATATATATATATATATATATATATGTGTGTTGTGTACACAGTGGTGTGTCGGTGTATTTACTGATGCACACCGCTCTGAGGAGATGAAGTGTAACAGATGTGTCGTTCAGTTTCTGTCCACATTTCTATAAAAGCTCTTTTGGGAACTGACTGCTCCGTTAAGTTGTTGTTAATTCACTCAGAGAGGCTGCTTCGTTAAATATAGATGATCCATTCACTTGACTAACGTTAATTAAATCAATATCTCACAATTAAAAAGCCATATGGACGAATTCTTTTTGCCATTTTATCACAGTAACAATCCAGAAAGAGCGAGTACGATCAGCAAAATGTACTTCAAAAGTAAAAGTACTCATTCAATTAAAGTCCCCTGTGTTTACTGTAGTGTTATATATTTATATATATATATATATATATATATATATATATATATTGAGTTCCTGTGTCAGACTGAGCATGTGCGATCTCACTTGGCTGCTCTTGATGTAATTTATCATTTTGCACCCGTCAACAGTCTCCAGCTCTCCTGTAATATGGGCGATATTTGTGGCTGCTGTGAGGCAAACAATTTAATAAATCAGTTCATTGCGGACACGCGATGCCCCCCTCTGTATTACACACAAACAACATGCTCCGGCAAAAAGACGGATGATGAAAACAAGTCTTAAAGACTCTCTTTAAGACTCCACAAAGAGCACAAATTCCTGAAGAAATATGAAGCGACAACAATTAGAAGAGTTAATCCGCTTGTTTACAATCGTTTAATGTTTTTAAATGATTTTAAACGAATCGTGCGAGTCTCGAGAAACAGAAGATTAACTGTCGATTAATTAATATAAATATAATTAATGAAACAATCATTAAAGAACAAAAAGTTCATTATGTGTTTATGTTAACGGACGTCACGGAGACTACGTCCAGGTTTTAGACAGTCACGGAGACTACGTCCAGGTTTTAGACAGTCTGCGGGGACGTCACAGAGACTACGTCCAGGTTTTAGACAGTCTGCGGGGACGTCTCAGAGACTACATCCAGTTTTAGACAGTGTGCGGGGACCGGGATCGTCAGGTTTTAGACAGTGTGGGGACGTCAAGAGACTACGTCCAGGTTTTAGACAGTTCGGGACGTCTCAGCCATCAGTTTAGACAGTGTGCGGGGACGTCACGGAGACTACGTCCAGGTTTTAGACAGTGTGCGGGGACGTCACAGAGACTACGTCCAGGTTTTAGACAGTCTGCGGGGACGTCACAGAGACTACGTCCAGGTTTTAGACAGTCTGCGGGGATGTCTCAGAGACTACATCCAGTTTTAGACAGTCTGTGGGGACGTCACGGAGACTACGTCCAGGTTTTAGACAGTGTGCGGGGACGTCACAGAGACTCCGTCCAGGTTTTAGACAGTCTGCGGGGACGTCTCAGAGACTACATCCAGTTTTAGACAGTCTGTGGGGACGTCACGGAGACAACGTCCAGGTTTTAGACAGTCTGCGGGGACGTCTCAGAGACTACATCCAGTTTTAGACAGTCTGTGGGGACGTCACAGAGACTAGGTTTTAGACAGTCTGCGGGGACGTCACGGAGACTACGTCCAGGTTTTAGACAGTCTGCGGGGACGTCACGGAGACTACGTCCAGTTTTAGACAGTCTGCGGGGACGTCACAGAGACTACGTCCAGTTTTAGACAGTCTGCGGGGACGTCACGGAGACTACGTTCAGGTTTTAGACAGTCTGCGGGGACGTCACAGAGACTACGTCCAGTTTTAGACAGTATGCGAGGACATCACGGAGACTACGTTCAGGTTTTAGACAGTCTGCGGGGACGTCTCAGAGACTACGTCCAGGTTTTAGACAGTCTGTGGAGACGTCTCAGAGACTGTAACAGCAGGTCTCTCTGTCTTAAAGTTTCTTTGGCTCCTCTCTGTAATGTTCCTCAGTATTAAATGGGTTTGTGAAATAGAGAATATAGGAAACCATTTTGGAGAGATCAAATTATTTTGGTACAGTGAGAGCAGAGTGTATATCCTCCTTCTTCTAAGTGATTTCAGGGGTACAAAAATCAATAGCAGCTCTCCAGTTGCATTTCTGCCAGGTTGATGGAGGTGGCTGAGCACAGGTGCAAAGATAGATCAAGTTGGAAATCAATCAAATCCGAAACATCCCATCTGAAAGGCGGGAAATGTGGGGCGCTGAAGAGAGCGGGAGTCAATTTCAGAGCTCCAAAGGTGAGTCGTGTTGGAAAACACAGGCGCATATTGTCTGGATTTAAAGAGCCGCACGTTAAATGACTTAAAACTACAAACATGTCCGCCGGTCGAGTCCATTACGTCATTAAAGACGTTAAATCTCCAGCAGAGCTCCTGGACTGGCTCCTCTCTGTTTGTATTCTCGTCTGTGTTTTGATGGATTTCAGCTCAGAGTAATAGATTACACTGTGCTGATTTCCTTTTATCACTGGACGTGACCTTTCAGTGTGTTGAGAGAAAGACCAACACTTACCTGTGAAATGTCACCGAGCCGCCCTGGAAGTCTCTGAGACTGAAAACAAACAAGTAAAAAAAATAAATAGTGTCGAGCAGAGAGAACTGAAGAACCCAGAGACTGATGTTTGAGAAGACATCCAGACTGAGACGTAGTCTCTGAGACGTCCCACAGACTGTCTAAAACCTGGACGTAGTCTCTGTGATGTCCCCACAGACTGTCTAAAACCTGGACATAGTCTCCGTGACGTCCCCGCACACTGTCTAAAACCTGGACGTAGTCTCCGTGACGTAACTACAGACTGTCTAAAACCTGGACGTAGTCTCTGTGACGTCCCCGCAGACTGTCTAAAACCTGGACGTAGTCTCTGTGACGTCACTACAGACTGTCTAAAACCTGGACGTAGTCTCTGTGACGTCACTACAGACTGTCTAAAACCTGGACGTAGTCTCTGAGACGTTTGCAGCTGATTAGCACTTGTAGCTAACATAATGTGACATAATAATAAAAGCAGTGTTGCTTCCTCCTGACAGAGCGTCGTCCTCATCCTCCACTCTTTGTGTCAAAGTCACCTTTGGTGTCACCGCTTCATGGAAAGCTGCCCGATGATGAGCTGCCAGGTATTAAGCATTTTTAATCTCACTTAATCTCCCCCGAGTTTCATCCAACCTTCCACTTTGAAGGAGTTAAAACTTTATGATTTGTGATTCACGTTTACGATTCTCATCCTTCTTTCCTTCGTCCCTCGAGGTGACATCAAGTGTGCGTTTTTTATTTATATATATAGACTGAACTGTAACGTACGCGTGAAGCGACCTGCATGGAAACTATCTTGATTGTTGAATCTCGTGCAACATTTCAGGTCTTGGATTAGCAGCAAATAATCCCGTTTTATGATGATAGAATATGTCCCCAACATAAACTACATCTCCCACATCGACACGAGATTTCACTGTTTCCACATCAGTGTTTAAATAATCCCAAACTGTCCAAGAAGAGAAACATTGACGTGCTTCATGGAGTTCATGGTTCTTTGTAGGTTGGTGAATTGCCCTAAGCGAAGGAGTTCAAGTATCTTTGGGTCGTGAGATGGAGCAGCGTCTGCAGTACTGTGGACGTTGTACCGGACCGTTGTGGTTCGGATGGAGCTGAGCCTGAAGGTGAAGCTCTCGATGTTCAGGTCCATCTACGTTCCAACCCTCACCTCTGGTCATGAGCTTTGGGTAGTGTCCGAAAGAACGAGGTCGAGGATACAGGAGCTTCCTCAGCCTTAGAGACAGGGCGAGGAGCTCGGAGTAGATCCGAAAGGAGCCAGGTGGTCCAACATCTGATCAGGACGCCTTCCTTTGGCGGCGTTCCAGGCACGTCCAACTCTACAGACGGCCTTCGGTGAGTCTATTATCCACTCTTTAGAAAAGAGGGTGAGAGGCGAGCAGTATTCAGTTGGTGGATCCTTCAAACTGGACCTGTAAGGAGTTCCAGTGAGACGTGAACTCATCCTGTTATCTCCAAACACTAAACAGTGCTGTATATAAAGAGGACACACACCAACATGAGAGAGTTGTTCTGTGAAGCCTGTAAATCAAATCATTTCTTCATCTTCATTCCAGATGATATTACATGGAGGGGCTATAATTAAGTAAATGGATTCTGAACAAATGAAACTGTTCAACAGAAACAGACTTCAGCTTCCTGAACGCAGCCAGCAGTGCTGAGCCACCGTTTATTCCTCCACCCAGCCTCTTCGCCTCTTACCACCAACCTCTGCGAGAGGCCGCGGCTTTTTCAATGAGGACGTCCTGTCGGAGCGATGACGCCTCTAGCTGTGCATGATGATGTGATGATGAGAGGTCTGAGCGCTGCCCGCGGGTCAGCTCAGCCTCAGAGGCAATTCAGAAAGTAGATCCAACGCTGGAGAGTGTCTAAAGCGACGGCTCCGTGACGCCCCAAACCCGGACGTTCTTTAGACGTCCCCCAGACTGTTAAAACTGGATAGCCGTGACGCCCGCAGACTGTCTAAGACATGTACCCCCCCAGAGTCGAAAACCTGGACGTGGAGGCGACATGTTCCTCTCAGCTGTGCATGATGATGATGGATGATGAGAGGTCTGGGTGGAGGCGTGGATAGTGACGTCCCCGCAGACTGTCTAAAACCTGGACGTAGTCTCCGTGACGTCCCCGCAGACTGTCTAAAACCTGGATGAGATTTTAGTGTTGCTTGTTTTGGTTGTTCTCGATGACGTGGAGGTGAGATGTTCCTCTGCTCAGCTGTGATGATGATGATGGATGTGCAGAGGTCTGGGTGGTGCTGGCGGTGTTGGTGGTGGATAGTGAGGTGTAGTAGTCGTCCACAGATCCTGATGAGCTGTTACTCCGGGCAGACAAACGCTGAGATTGTGTGGGTGATGTGTGGAGCTGACAGCTGTGAGGACATAACAAAGAGGCTGACGATTCAGATTTGTGATGTTCACGCTAACAGCTGTGAGACTTCATCGTGTTTCTCCTCGTGCACGCTGCAGCGCTGCATTTCACTTATTTTTCAAGAAGTTTGCTTCAATTAAAACTCAAACTTTTCAGCTTCACACTGGCAGAGATGAAGCCGAGCAGTGTGTGTGTGTGTGTGTGTGTGTGTGTGTGTGTGTGTGTGTGTGTGTGTGAGCAGCTCTTTGTTTTAACAGCCACCTGAGCAAACATGAAAGGCGCTCACAGTTATTGAGTTTGGTACAGACACACGGAGCTAATCCTCCAGATTTAGCAACATCTTTGATCCTGATTCCTGCAGCTTGTTTGTTCGACGCACATCCAAAGATCTGCTGTCAGCTCCTGTAGATGGCGCTCTTTAATTCAAACTAACTCATCCAGGTGAGCACAAGTTCACTCTGATGACACACTCATGATTAATTATTACTCCGTCCATGAAGCCTTCAGCGACTACAGCAGCAGAATATAAAAGTAGTAGAGTCTAAAATCTGGACGTAGTCTCCGTGACGTCCCCGCAGACTGTCTAAAACCGGGGCGTAGTCTCCGTGACGTCCCCGCAGACTGTCTAAAACCTGGACGTAGTCTCCGTGACGTCCCCGCAGACTGTCTAAAACCTGGACGTGGTCTCCGTGACGTACAGACTGGTTTCAGAGGTTTTGTTCGTCATATAATGACAAAAATGAAAATAAAGTTTCGTGTTTATTAAATAAGAAACTAGCTTTCTTCAAGCTAGCTAGCTTGAAGAAAGCTAGCTAGCTTCACTCACCTGGACTCACCTGTTCTTTGTTCCCTCGATGGTCGGCTGTGTTGAAGTTGAAATCGGAGAAATACGGCGGAAATTCACGACGAGAAATGAACGCAACGCAACAGTTTACAAACGAGTTTGAATTTTGAGTTTTTTGCATTTAGACACACACACAGTTTCACGTACCTCAGGTTGCCGGAGCCGAGGTTGGATCTCACGTCTCCACGTTGGCGGTCCGCGTCCTTCCCCACTGGACCATCTTCAGTACTGATGAAGAAGAAGAACCAGGATCAGACTGAGGGGAGGAATCATGCTGAAGATTCTCCTCCATCAGTCCTGATAGAGCTGCTGAAGAACATTTCTGTTCCTCACTTTGTTTGTCTCATCATGTAGAAGGAGAACCACGTCTCCATGTCCTTTTGGACCACATGGTCCACTGCTCACTGCTCCTCATGTCCTCCTACATCTTCACTCGGTCCAGTGGGTTAACACCACGGCCCAGAGAAACTTTTAGATCCACAAGTTGTGAGTTTGAATCCCGCTCAGAGCAGCACTCTCACAGCTGATCTGAATCTGACATGAACATTAAACTACAGGTAAATATTTTTAAACATGTAGAGCTATGGGAGGTAGTGAAGGAAAGAAGGATGTAAGGAAAGAAACAAGGAGGTGAAGGAAGGAAAGGACAAGGAAACAGGGAAGGAAAGATTTGATATCTTCAGAAAAACCACTGAATAAGAAGGTGTGTCCAAACTTTTGACTGCTGCTGTAAATATGCAGTCAAACGTACATTTAGCGTTTTAATCTCTTAATAAAGTGAGACAACAGACACAAAGCCTCATCCCAGTTTACAGATTAACTCTTCATCTCACTTAATCCCTCGTCAGTGTTTGTCGGTCCCAGTCAGTGTGAACTGTAACCAGTCTGATGATGGAAAAGAATCAGTTATACTGAAGTCCCCGCAGACTGTCTAAAACCTGGACGTAGTCTCCGTGACGTCCCCGCAGACTGTCTAAAACCTGGACGTAGTCTCCGTGACGTCCCCGCAGACTGACTAAAACCTGGACGTAGTCTCCGTGACGTCCCTGCAGACTGTCTAAAACCTGGACGTAGTCTCTGTGACTATCACAGACTGTCTAAAACCTGGACGTAGTCTCCGTTACGTCCCCGCAGACTGACTAAAACCTGGACGTAGTCTCCGTGACGTCCCCGCAGACTGACTAAAACCTGGACGTAGTCTCCGTGACGTCCACGCAGACTGTCTAAAACCTGGACGTAGTCTCCGTGACGTCCCCGCAGACTGTCTAAAACCTGGACGTAGTCTCCGTGACGTCCCCGCAGACTGTCTAAAACCTGGACGTAGTCTCCGTGATCAGCTTCCCCGCAGACTGACTAAAACTGGACGTAGTCTCCGTGGTCCTGCAGACTGTCTAAAACCTGGACGTAGTCTCTGTGACTATCACAGACTGTCTAAAACCTGGACGTAGTCTCCGTTACGTCCCGCAGACTGACTAAAACCTGGACGTAGTCTCCGTGACGTCCCCGCAGACTGACAAAAGGACGTAGTCTCCGTGACGTCCACGCAGACTGTCTAAAACCTGGACGTAGTCTCCGTGACGTCCCGCAGACTGTCTAAAACCTGGACGTAGTCTCCGTGACGTCCCGCAGACTGTCAAAACCTGGACGTAGTCTCCGTGACGTCCCCGCAGACTGTCTAAAACCTGGACGTAGTCTCCGTGTTCAGCTCCTTCCTCACCATTTTTACCACACGTAGCCAACATGGCGTCCGCTGAGCGGTCCTCGCCTGCAGATGCTTCAGTCGTATGCAGATTTCTGTTTATCGAGGTACAGGAAGTCACCCTGTGTGTGTTCACGTTAACGTTAAGACTCTTTGTGGCCTTTTAACACAGATACTGTGGATATAACGTGGAGGCTCCCAGCCTGGTAGAGCGTAACTGATGAAGCCTTGGAAGAGGTGAAACGTCTTCCTAGACAAATAACTTAGTCCAGTTCTTATTAACTCCTTTGAAATCTTTGTGGCCTTTTAACACAGATTCTGTGGATATAACGTGGAGGAGCTGAAGGCGTCGTGGCAGCGTCTATATTTGTGTCTCCTTCATGTAATCCTGGGAGGAAACACGCTTTCATTTAGTGTTCGCAGCTTACAGAGCGCCTCTTTCATCTTTTAAAGGACACTGTAAACCTTCACACAGCAGCAACAGACAAAAGACTCTGAGCCCACTGCTGGGTTTAGACACAAACAGTGAGGTGAGCTTTGTTTGAGAGAAAAATGTAATATAATGTATTTATTTAATGTTTTTATGTTAACAGATTATATGAAATCACATGCAGCACAATAATAATACAAATAAATGAAAATATTAATGTTAGTAGATCACAAGCACAGAGGCTCATGATGCACATACAAAACTATGAAATGAGAGATGTCAAAAACTGCAGTTCCTCTTGTCGTCCACTTGAGGCTGGCTCCAGAAGTGAGTCAGTCTCCATAAGTCCCCATGTTCAAATGTCCAACTTCACAGCAGAAATAAACATGTTTACAGCCTGGTACAAAAAACAGTTTTGGTCTCTATAGCTAATTTCCCCGTTCATGACAACTGTACTGAGGGTGAATTTATATACAACTCACCTGTTCAGATTATATTAAGGCTTAAAGTTATGCAGGATTAAGAGCGTGGACGCTTTGATTGACAGGTGGGTGTCGTCACAGATGGTTTGTTTGAGCAACCAGGCGTCATTCAGCCCGCCTCAGCTCCACTGATGATCCACGTCTTTGCTGATGTTTTGATTAAGCGGGAGGCGGCCATATTTTTACTGTCTATGGAGCTGAAGCAGTTACAATATACAAGTAAAAGTTAAATGTATGTTTCATATTTATATTTTGGCAGTCAAATGTTGGCACTGATGCTTCAACCTGTTGTAGTAGATTAGTGGGTTAGTTAAAAAAAACAGTCACATCGTCGGCATACGATGACATTCTCTGTTCCTGTTCTCCTCGCCTGCATCCAGCCAGCGGCTCTGTGACATACTGCAGGTGACAGAGGACGTCTTTTCCCGCCTTTGTAATCGCTTGCCCCGCCCCTGATTGGTTACACCTGTTTTCCCTTACGTCATGTTTGTCTCCCTTTGTCTTGTTCAGTTTGTGGACGAGCATTGTCAAGCAGTTTGTTAAAATAAATATCCTATAATAATCTTCATCAGCCGTAGAGCCGCTGTGTCTGAGGTCGTGACACAACACTCATATTATTGGCACCAAACAGGAGGAGACACAGTTGTTGGAAATGAGCGATACACTGACAGCAGAGGGAGAGAATGCTATTAAAAGATATCAGGTGGTCAAAGAGTGAAACGGCTTTAACTGAAACTTTACAAAATGCTGGAGTGTTTGCAGGCGATGCCCTCAGCTCGGTGGCAGATGTCAGCCTCCACCACTTAGCTCGCAAGGTCGGAGGAATCGAGCAGGTATGTACATGACAAGAACGGATAGCTGTTTGTGTGAGCAGCCATAATTGCGCCGATAGGAACCATTACCTGTCCTTCCCAGGTGAGATTATCAAGTCAATGGTCTTGAACTAATGACCAGAACATTGAGCCCAGACCTCTGCGAGCTGCTCAGGGCCTGAGTGGCAGAGATGAAATCTGTCTGAGATGAAGCACCAATCAGCCTTTTTCTGCCGCTTCAGCTGGGAAACTTCTGGACAAATTAGAGACATTTATAACAGCAGAGAGTGAAGAGGCAGCGAGGGAGAATATTTCACAAATCAGACGATGGAAGAAGAAAATTCTTGAAGAAAAACTGTGAAAAAAAAGATATTTTTACAGTTTACCACCTCCAGTTTCAGAGTGTAATCCCACTGTGGCAAATATGTTCAGCTGTACTCGAGTATTTGTTCTGATTACATTACTTATGATCAAAAATTAGCACTGTAATTGGTAAAGAACACAGTGAACAGCAAAATACAAAGAAAGGCTGAAATTAGCTATAGAGACCAAAACAGTTTTTTGTACCAGGCTGTAAACATGTTTATTTCTGCTGTGAAGTTGGACATTTGAACATGGGGACTTATGGAGACTGACTCACTTCTGCAGCCAGCCTCAAGTGGACGACAAGAGGAACTGCAGTTGTAAAGATGATCTCTGTCTCCTTTAAATATAAAGTTTCAGACTCTGTATTTCCTGTTGTGGAGCGTCCTCTGTGAAGTTCTTATCATATTTATTATTATGACACGTTTGTATCTTTTTAAGATTCGTCTCGACAAAGACGTGGTGACAGATGTCTGGTTTCATGTTGGACTCCTCGACTGGATTAGACGGATGATGAGACTGATACAAAGAGCAGCTTTTGTATCCGGTAAGGCTTTAATAGCGCCACATCTGCTCGTCTCAAAGTAAGAGCGAACTATAATCTCACACCTGCTGTTGGCTTTCGCTCAACTGCACCGGCAGATAAATCTCACGGACTGGCACACAAAACACACACACACACACACACACACACACACACACCTGAACTGTCAGTGTGAATCCAAAACGTCTGAGGCCAAACATCTGGAACTAATACTCGAGGAGATTTTATTGAATTATTCTCCTCTCTGAGAAGAACTCTATTTGGTCGACACTTCAGAGAGCGAAGGGAAGAAAGTCGACCCGACATGTGCGACGCATCGCCCTGAAGCGATGGAGGCGGTACGTGAAGTGTAGCTGTCCTGTTTTTGAGGACTGAAATTAATATCGTGTTTCCTGTTAGCAGCTTGTCTAATGCCACTCAGACTGGCAGACTTGCAGGATTACCCAGTTTGAGTCTTTTAGATGCCGTGTCGTGAAAAACCAGCGTGGTCAGTGACATTCTCCAGCTGAAGAATCTCCGTCTGCACGCACATTAAAGCCGATACGATGAAAGAGTCAGCGCGAGCAGCGTGTACCATCCGATTGTAGTCGACACTCTGGGGGCCTCGCGGCCTCTCACGGCTTCTGAAGGCTGTCAGTGTTTGATATTTACCAGAATATCTACATCTGTTCCTCGTGTCTGTGCCGGTATTAGAAGTTTCTGCGCAGCAGCTCGGCTTTCTCTTTTTCATTAAGCCGGCTTTCTTTATTTTTCTGTGCTGTCCAATCAGGAGGAAACATTCAGTCTGTATCGCTGCTTCTCAAACCTCCGAGTGGTGGCGAGGAATCTCTGAAATAAATGAATATAAAAACATATAAAACTATCAACGTACTACGCTGGAATGTCATTTAAAATAAGTTTTTCATTTAGTTTCAACATCAGCCTGATCAGAGTCACTTTCATGCAGGTACAGCAGAGCTCGCATATCTGTGGTTAGCTACGAGCTAAAATGTGACGTTAACTTAGTGAGTGGAGGTCAAATTAACGGCTCCAAAGAAGAAACAGAAGTCAGGAGTAAATTCACTTAGAATGTCGTATAAATAAAGGTTTTACCATAAAATACCGTATGAAAAAAAAAAACCCAAAAACAGTTGTTTTACGGTAAAAAACGGTCTTTTCTAATATTACGGTAAAAGGATGTTAGTACTGTTGATTTCATGTTTAAGGTTGGTGATTTATTCCATATTTTAAAATGTTTGTAGATTTTACTGTGAAAAACTGTCAAACCACGACAGTAAAATATGCCATTAAATATTACAGTGTTTTACTGTAAATCCATTTAGTGGATAAGTAATGTTTTTTTTTCCATCAAAAGAAACACTGTTTGGGGTATAAATAAAGGTTTTGCCATATATTACGGTGTTTTACTGTATGATTAACAGTCTCTAATATAAAATACGACTTTATTCTGTTTAAATGAACTTAAAATGGCGTATAAATAAAGGTGACCACTTCCAGCATATTTTACGGTCTTTTACTGTCATTTAGCAGTTTTTCACTGTAAAATCTTCAGACATTTTTGACAGTGACCTGCCTCCTGTGTGAACTGTCTGTAGCTGAACAGGGTCGACTTTTAACTTTATTTTATATCGTGTCTGAAGAATAACGCTGCTGAACGTTGCAACTGTACGTGAAGTCATTCCAGATAAAACGCAGCAGATAAATGACTTTTCCTTCATCCACTTACACAGCGTTCATCAGAGAGTAGAATACATTAAAGCTAATTGAGCATTTTTGCCATTTGGGCTGTATTAATTGAAAAGCCATCACTGCCAGCCATGCACCAAATGACCACATTAACCGTCAACATTATGTTTGACATCCTACTAGATGAAGTAGTGCTCGGGGAGCTCTCAGCGGGCTCTTAGAAACAACCAGAGGAGAGCGAGCGAGCCGGCGAGAGCTGGTGTGTAGGTGGTCAGGCCTAAAGTCAAACAACAAATTGCCGTCTATCTGCGTCACTGCCGCTAATCACCGCTGGATGGATTCGCCGTGTCGTCCAGGATTTTTGTCCGCCGGGATGAAACAGCACAAACTTTCACGGTTGGAAAAAAACGAACCCGCAGTCTATTTACAGACGAGCGTTTACAAGCTGCTTCCCGAGCGCGTCTATCATGTCGTATCTTCTCTGCCTGCGAGATATTTTCCCCCTCGTTGCTCCTCATGTCTCACCCTTGTTTGAGTATCTGAGCTTGTGTTTCACAGGAGGTAGCCGAGGGAATAAAATGCAGGATGCACTGCACTCAGTCATGCGCAGCCCCGTGCAGCAGCGTGCTGCTTGTAAGATGACAGCAGTTATAATTTGAACATAAAGGTGTGTGCAGGAAGCCTCCGGACGTTCTCTGACTCTGTGCAGAAAGATTTAACATGCTTAAAAACAAATTATGTTGATTAAGCACCCGACGAGATTTTACTGACACAGACAGAAGGTTTGCAGAATGAAATGCAAATTATAATCAGTCATACAAGACGCTGATTATTTTTACAGCAAGAAGCCAACAGCAGACATAGCAGCCAGCTAATATTACTGACTAGTCCAACAGCAGTCAGCCCAGCTCGGCGTCTGTCTTTCAGCCTTTTATTTCACCAAGCTCTCACCAACCACTAAAAGTCAGTCCCAGATTTACTCTTGTCCGGCGGCTTCTTGCTCGCTCACTCTCTCCTTTTCTCTTCTTAGCTTCCTCCATCAACGTCCTCTTGTTTCGCTTAGCCTCTGCCATTAGCCCACCTTACCCACTTGCCCAGCTCCGGTTCTAGCACAACACTGGTGTATTAAAGGCTCCTGCTCTGAGCTCCCAGTCCAGAGAGTACAGCTAACTGTACTTACTAGCATTAGCTAACAGCAGCTACAGTTTACAGCAGTTCACATTACTATGCAGCGGCTACTTGATTAGTCACTCTTTTCTCTTCGTAGCTTTCTCCGTCAACGTCCTCTTCGCTCTCTTCTCCTCTGCCATTATGTCCATAGAGGCAGCTGAGCGTTGTCTGCTCACCTAGCTCCTGTTCTGGCACGACACCGGCTCCTGTAAACCTCCTCTTCTTCTTCCTGGTGGTCCAAAATGCCTGTGGTACAAACACTAACACTCCCCAGGTGCTCTGCCTGGCTAACAAACTGAGCTAACATTAGCTAACAGCAGCGTGCGAATGACAGAGACACCATTCACCTGAGTACAAGTCAGTGTAGCATCAACAGGATTTAAAATTATTTTATGAGAGAGAAGTTACTTTAAATAACAAAAGATTATAAATAAATGAGCTCAAATATAAAGAAACACAGCAGTCCTTTTATTCTTGTATTTATATCCACAGCTTTCATTATTTTTTGTGTCTGTAACATCTGAAACAGTTCAATGAATTTCAATAGAATATATTGAATGACAGCGTTAGCTGCTCTGTGCCGACGTGTCCCTGATGTGGAGAAAACGTTCTCCTTAATCTCGCCTCGAGGGCTCGCTCCGAGCTGCCGAGCGTCTCCGGGGATCGCTTCATCTGGAGACTCTCTCTGCACACACACTCATTTCCATTCTGGCTTCTCCGGTAATGGTGAACGAACGGGGTGAACGGTAACAGGGTTGAGGTGGGGGGTGATAATCTGGTGAATCAAGGTGCAGCGGTGGTGCACTTTTGTTTTTGCACAAGGCATTAGGAGGAATACATTATCATAAGTTATCAGGAGGTAAGTGAGGTTTAAAAGCATCACGAGGAACGTCTCCCAGGAGGAAACTTTCCATTTTAAAGTCCAGTCTGTCACATTTAAGATGATTTATTGGCAGAAACTGTTGATAATATTCATAAGTATGTTTAATCACCTGAAAATCAGCTTACAATGAGTCCTTTATGTCTAAAATCCTACAACACCTGTTAAAGTTTGTCTTCTCTCAAGTGGATAATCCCAATAAATAACCAATGATTAGTCACCTCATTGATCGGCATCGTCCAGGTTAACTAACAGGCTTTTCTAATATCCAATCTGTGGACTCTAATAGAGCCGCTGGAACCTTCAGGAACACGAGAGGTCCACAGACGGTTCCTCCAACAGGCAGATTGTAATCCCATTATAACAGGCGCTCTGCTCAAACAAATGAAATCATCTGCTGCAAACTGGAGGGAGGCCAAGTTTACATAAATAAATTAAGAAACAGATTCACTTCCACCCCCTCCAGTGATTGCACCTGCATCATTTAACTGATAAGGGCCTCTAAATAAATTGCTCTCAGACTGTATTTGATTCAGGCGGGTCCCCGTGTTTTTTAATATCTGTACCGTGTTGGTCATCACATGCTTATTCCTCCAGAGTAAATACAGGAAACAGTCCTCACTGTGGTAACTATGTTCAGCTGTACTCGAGTATTTGTTCTGATTACATTACTTCTGATCAAAAACTAGCGAGTCGACAACTTTGCTAACAGCCAAACATCAACAAGGTCACCAACAGCAGACATAGCAGCCAGCTAATATTACTGACTAGTCCAACAGCAGACTGTTAGCTAACAGCAGCAGTTTACATCACTATTTTCTCTTCTTAGCTTCCTCCGTCAACGTCCTCTTCGCTCTCTTCTCCTCTGCCATTATGTCCATAGAGGCTGCTGAGCCTGGTTATATTACCCACTTGCCCAGCTCCGGTTCTGGCACGACACCATTGCATTGAAAGCTCCTGCTCTGAGCTCCCACTTACAGCTAACTGTACTAACTAACATTAGCTAACAGCAGCTACAGTTTGCAGCAGTTCACATTATTATGCAGTGGCTAGGCTACTTGTTTAGTCACTATTTTCTCTTCTTAGCTTCCTCCGTCTACGTCCTCTTCGCTCTCTTCTCCTCTGCCATTATGTCCATAGAAGCTGCTGAGCCTTTGCTAACGGACAGTGTGCAGTACTAGCTAATGAAAGAGTCCATTAAGACCAACAAAGCTAACATCACTGCAGAGTCAAACATGTTGTCATTTTGTGGTTTTAGCTGGCTAACGTTAGCTTGCTTGCTAACGCAGACAAATTGCTAGCTGGCTAACGTATCAAAATCCTGTCTTGGGTGGATAACGTCAGCTAATTCATGCAGACTCCTGGTTGGCTCACCACATGTTATCACTAGCAAAACACTATGAGTGGATCTGTGATGCTAACTTATGTATTGTCCAGCTCCTGTTCTGGCACGACGACACCACCTGTAAACCTCCTCTTCTTCTGGTACAAACACTAACACTGAACTCACAGTCTGGGGCAGCCCGGCTAACAAGCTGAGCTAACAGCAGCTACAGTTACATAGTGTGAGAACAGAGACACCATTCAGCTGATTACAAGTCAGCGTAGCATCAACAGGATTTAACGTCTGTTAGCTGATGGTGCAGAGGTTACATCAGACCTAGAATTCTGCTGTGAGACACATTGTTATTGTGTGTATACACACACACACACACACACACATGAGTAAAGAGGAAGCACATAACGATGTCTGAAAGAGTTGATGAGCTTGAGCTTCAAGGTAGCGGCCTGTCTCAACGGGGAGCTGCCACAGACTCTTAAAGTGTGGATGGATGGGCTTGTTTGATCGCTTGTTATCCAGGTGCGCTGCTCCAAGGTTGCTCTGTTATTGCATCTTGCCCAATTATATAAAGTCAATAGCAAAAGTGTTTTCACATCTGAATTCATTAAGGCTTTGGCAAGGACCCTTCCCTGCTGCTACAGTGTCGAACACTACGCTATGAAAATCCCGGGACTTTATTGCAACCATGATCCCTGTAAGTCAGCGAATGACCCACAAAGAGTCTGTTTGTTTTGTTGAGTCGAGCGCTGCATGTGTCGGCGTGGAGACTTTAGCTAAGATAGATGAATTTAATTTAAAATACCCCCCCAAAAAAAAAGGTTGAACGTTTAATTACGCCGGCCCCCAAAGAGCCGATATGATGAATTAAAAAGAGGAATTGAAACGAGGACTTCACTGACACTGTGAGGATTTCCCATTAAAGGGCAGAGAAAATGAAAGATGTCTCATCAAAGCCTCGGATGACGGCTGTATCGCTCGCTCTGCGTTGCCTTTTATCCACCAAGCCAACCTCAGATTAATGCTTATCTGTAAGTTCTACAACTCGACTCTTCTCCCCTTTTATTTAATCTGATTATTCAGTGCACCCGTGGAGAACAACTTCCAACAATGAAGAAGAAAAACAGCCCTCCCTCTTCGGGGTCTCGTACTCCGCCGAGAGAGATAGTTTCCCCTGATTTGAAGAGTGGATTTCATCACGAGCCTAAACACCCGGCTGTAACTGAAGCACTTGTTTTCTCTCTTTGTCCCGCGACTATATCAAATGTGAAGTAATGATCCCGAGTGTATTACATTTTAATGGTGTTATTACAGCATACGAGCACAATTAGTTCATCAGCCGAAAAGAGGAGATAATTTCCAGTGGCTCAGCTCCGTTTAATGGCAGGCCCAGAGATGCTGGCACAGCAGAATCAGACCATGTACCAGACGACTGCAGGATGACATTTAAGAACCATAAACAGCTACTTATACGTTGTGATTGTGTCTGCAATTTACCTGACGCATTGCCGCTGTGTAAGTGGAGGAAAAACGCCTAAAGAGGCTGATTGGCTTCATAGAAAATATGTTAATATGCAACGCAGAAATCACTCTTGAATTTAATTTAACAGCCTCCATTCGACGAGCTTAATTCAGGCGCCCCCGCCACCGCCGCTTTATTATATCCTGTAACGTGCTGTCATAAAAAAAAAAGTAAGTTGGTGGAGATCAGATGATGTATAGCTTCGGTAGCGCCCATCCCGCGACATCAATTATTCTTTGACAGTTTCACGGTTGTCAGGCCACCCATAATGATATCCGATGGGTCAACTTGAAATTGGACAGGTGAGACGGTATGTCATCCTGACATAAGGACAATGGGAGCAGCATGAGCACTGATAGCTGGAATAATTGATTTAAGGGGATTTTTCTCCAACAGGCGTGAAGATCATCCTTACATAATTCCTCTATAGGTCAGAAATGATACATTATATATAGTCTGTTTTTATTGGAGATAGAGGAAGCTTCATTTTTAGATATAAAACACACTGAACACTGTTGGAAACTCGTACTTGAGTGATAAAACACGAGAGGCAGTGCTGTTATACTGAATATCAGCACAGCTGTGATTCAGTCGTATAAACACGGCGTGCTGATATTCAGTATAAGAGCACGACCTCGAGTGAAACATGTCTGATATTATCAGAAGGTCGGTGCGCTCTGAAAACTAGGTAGTTACTATGGCAACAGCTGAAAAAACTCCTAAAATCCTGTCACACACACACGAGACTAAAATAATGGTGGTACGGAGTTCTTAAATCCAAAACATGAAGTTTGTACAGAACAGGAGTTAAGGAGTAAGTTTTTGTTAATGTAAGAGAAGAGAGATTTGATGTTACAAGGCAGCTGCTTTGTAACACTGGTCTAACATTAAAATAACGCTGGTTTAACATTAAAATAACGTTGGCAGAGAGTTGTTGAATCCAAAACATAAAGTTTGTACAGAAACAGTTTGTACAGTTTATCTTTGTGGATTATATTGATGCTGAATTGACAAGAAGACTGTTGATATATGACAGGAGCTAACAGGAGCTAACGGATTTATAAAGGAGCTAACAGGTGCTAACAGGAGCTAACGGGAGCTAACAGGAGCTAGCTAACGTCTAACAGTAAAATAACGCTGGTCTAACATGTTAAAATAATACAACATGTGGAAGAGAAGCAGCAGATTGGATGTTCAGACGCTAACAGGAGCTCACGGGAGCTAACGTTAGCACAGACAGGCCAACTGCTTTGTAACAGCTCGTCTAACAGTAAAATAACGTTGGTCTAACATTAAAATAACGTTGGTAGAGAGTTGTTGAATGAAAACATAGTTTGTACAGAAACACAGTTTATCTTTGTGGATTATATTGATGCTTAATTGACAGTCAGACTGTCGACATGTGACGTCCTTTATCTCGTGTTTTTAACGGACACGTAATGAATTGTTCTATGAAGTGTCATGTTTCTTAAAGGGACAGCGCAGGGAGCTTTAGTTTACTTCAAACTGATAATATGTTTATTTTGGAACGTTCTGTCAACGCTACAGAAACACTAAGGTAACTGTTGATAAGTATAGCCTGTGCTAATGTCAACACAAAGTAGCTAACAAGCTAACAGACAAACATAACCTGTTGTCACTTATTACTGTCACACTCGAGGCCGTGCCGTTATTCTGAATATCAGCACGGCTGTGATTATACGACGGACTCGGCACATCATCGCTGCATCTCGTGTGATATTTGTCAGTACATGTGATGAATGTGATGCTGTCTGCTCAAAATAAAGACTGAGCTCTGACTGTGAGAAGCCTGACAAAGCCTCAGTCACTTTGAAAACAGTCATACACATCCCTGAAAGAGATTACCGTCGACGCCTGAGTTGCCATGGCTGCAAAGCGAGAATCCCTGATGTTTATTTCCCCCCACTGCTTTTAAAACGGCAAGACAGGAGATACTAATCAGACTCAAAGTTCTTCTATTACCATGAAGAATCATGTAGCCTTCGCCGCTGCTGCCTTGTTCCTGTCAGTCCTTTTAAAATGATAAATGATTTTCCAATGTATTAAATAAATTACCTTGAGTGTTGCAAGACAAGGAGAGTGCAGATCTGTGGGTGGGAGCTGATAAAGGTGTCCTTGAGGTATTTCATGCAGGAAAAAATTTGCAGTGGATTAAAACGAGCTAGACGACTGCAAATAGCTTCTGAAAAAGCTTCTCGTGATTCGCCTGCAGTATCTCAGATACTCCACGTCTGACGCTCCTCCACCATCTGCTGCAGACGTGGAGTTAGAGTTAGTACGAGACATCCTCCATCCATCTGCAACTCACGGTGATGGAAAGATAATTAACAACATCTGCGTCAACAAAGGTTGAAATCGGCTCGTAGTTCAGCAGAAATACATCAGATTTAGAATATTGGAGTTTGTTTTTATCGGTTATAGATGTGGTGAATGTGTCAGATGTTTGAGATTTGGCTCATAGTTTATAAAACCTGGACGTAGTCTCTGTGATGTTCCCACAGGTTTCTGAAGCTAAAAAATCAGCAAAGTCGTGGATCATCAGTGGACCTGAGGCGGCTGAATGAAGCCTGGTTGCTCAGTAACGACACCCACCTGTCAATCAAAGCATCCACGCTCTTAATCCTGCATAACTTTAAGCCTTAATATAATCTGAACAGGTGAGTTGTATATAAATTCACCCTCAGTACAGTTGTCATGAACGGGGAAATTAGCTATAGAGACCAAAACTGTTTTTTGTACCAGGCTGTAAACATGTTTATTTCTGCTGTGAAGTTGGACATTTGAACATGGGGACTTATGGAGACTGACTCACTTCTGGAGCCAGCCTCAAGTGGACGACAAGACTTCAGTTCACAGCCACAGAGGTTGCCGCTTGGATATGTCATATTTTGTACATCAATTGTCAATCAAACCTGATCAAACCAGACCTACAAAGTCCTGATGCCGTGAAACTTCACCAGTTGATTACTCTTTAATCACATTAGGTGTTTAAATATGTAAATGAGGCATTATCTAATGTAACTTTTGGTGAAATCTACAGACACAAACAGACAAAGTGACATCAAATAAACAGAAATGTGGGTTTAGTCTGAAAGACGACGGGTTATTGAAGAAAAACAGCAAATCTCTGCTTAAAAACACGTTTTTACCTGAAATATTTCACATTTGATGCTCAGAACTCTGCAGCTATGTACTAAAAATACTACTACACCTGTGTGTGCTGTCTCAGATCATTGTCTCTGTAATTAATACCAAATCTTTCCAGGAAACTGCGAGAAATTGTTACCAAATTGTGCGTTGCCATGTTAAAGACGACGACCCTGAAGATGCTGAAAATGCACCGATGTCTTTTTAAATTGAGTTTTTGCTCAGAGCTCGTCCGTGGTGATGAAACTTGTACAGAATAGTGTATCAGGATGAGTGCCTTTTCTTTTTATTATGTAATACGCTACGCCTAATTGACCAGCCAACCCATTTTCTCTGCTTAAAACCAAATAACTTTAATGTCTTCAGAGAAAACTTTTAGAAGTACACCCTGTTCAGGCTTTTTTTGGTTTATGGTGGTGTCATGAACAGCAGCAACAGTTTCAGGACACACACACACACACACAGATACACAAACAAACACAAATAAACAGGCTCAACAAACCAAACACACTTCCCAAAGAAGGAAATCCACAAACACACACAGACAACTGACATGTTTCCCTCTGTGGAAATCTGATGTGATGAAACGAGTCCAAAAACTGAGACTGAACATAGAAAGTTAGTGCACACGTGGAGAGGAAATGTAGTGACCTCCAGTGTCAGAGTGTAATCCCACTGTGGTAACTATGTCTAAAGTCAGTCCCAGATTTACTCTTGTCCGGTGGCTTCTTGCTCGCTCACTCTCTCCTTTTCTCTTCTTAGCTTCCTCTGTCAACGTCCTCTTCACTCTCTTCTCCTCTGCCATTATGTCCATAGAGGCTGCTGAGCCACCAACGTGTGCAATAGAGCAATGTGATGTTAGACACAACATTGTGATTATAGCTTACCAAAGAGTTCAGCAGCTAACGTGATCAGATGCTAAATGTATGACCGGTTGACTGAACCACCTTCTTCTTCCCGGTGGTCCAAAACGCCTGTGATACAAACACTTACACTCCCCCGGTGCTCTGAGCTCACAGCTAACAAACTGAGCTAACAGCAGCTAACAGCAGCTACAGTTGTCAGCAGTTTACTTCACTGTCCATCATAAACTCTGTAAATCACAGAGAGTTGAGGCGGAGCAGCCGGAGGACATCAGAGGAAAACCAGAAAACATTTTCTCCATAAAATATGATCCAGTTTCACCAAAATCAGTGAAATAGTTGGTGGTGTGTGACTTAGTGCCGTAACTTCTCCCCCGACCCGGAGCCCAAAGTTACATAGTGTGAGAACAGACGTACGAATGACAGAGACACCATTCACCTGATCACAGGTCAGTGCAGATCAACAGGAGGTAACAGACGTTAGTTTATCAGAGGAAAGTTACTTTTTTGCTGCCAAGGTGTAAAAATAACCTTGAACATTGAATATTTGCAATAGAATGAATGAAGAAGTTAATTTCTCCACCTCACACACACACACACACACACACACACACACAGACGTATATATGCTATAAATTGCAGGTTATAAAATGTAATATTTGTTCTGGAGTTCATGGAATATATTTTCATTCACTCTCCTCAACGTGTTATTAATGTACAAGTGAGACGCCCTCAAGGAATCGTAGAGGGCACGACCATATCTTAGATGAGAAAACGGAGAGGGGAGAAAGTTGCAATAAAACCGGAGTAAATCCCTCTGATACCATTTGGCAGACGGGTGCTTGATATACCTCGGGCTGGATATTAAAAATCTCAGATGGGCTGTCCAACTGACAACTTAATCCATTTAGAGACACTGAGTAAGCAGCAGGAAGCTGACTCAGGGTCAGTGTATACAGAGGTCTGTCGTTTCTCACACGAGCCACAATAAGTTTATCTCCAGTAATCTATTCCACGAGCTTAAAGAGTCGCACAAAAACAGCAGAGAGGAGGCAGGAGAACGATTCACTCAGCTCCTCTTTGATATCATGAAGATTAAAAGGTGACACGCTCAGACACACAGGGGCTTAAAACATATGGTATACGTTCATAAAAAAAGGACATCACAGAGTATATTTGAGTTATGAAGGGGAGAGAGAATGACCTTTTGGAAACAGAGCAGTTCAATAAGTTAATTAATAAGGCCATGTTCCTATGGTGGAGCAAAGATTGGCTGGGGGGCACAGTGGTCTCTGTGACTTTCCTATTAGCATCTCTGGAAATATGGAGGGCTGTGAGTCGTGAGTCGAGACAAAAGCGATGCAGAAGTTGGTGACAAGCGTGGTTATGTAAGTAAAATCTAAACAGGTTCCACAAGTAAATTAGAGAAAACTACCTGAGTACAACCTTAAGTTTGTGTCAAACATAAATAAAAACAGAATGCACTGTGCCTTCCTGACTGGGAGCAAGTTGGTCGGTGTATCTCATGGTCTGGAATTGGTGCATTGGCTGCAGTACCGCTGACGTGTACCGGACTGAGGAGCTGAGCCTGAAGGCAAAGCTCTCGATCTTCCAGTCCATCTACGCTCCAACCATCACCTGTGGTCATGAGCTTTGGGTAGTGACCAAGAGAGCGGCCGAAATTAGCTTCCTCCATCGGGTGGCTAGTCTTCTACTGTGGGAGCAAGTTGGTGCCCCAAGTGAGGGAGGTCAAGTATCTCATGGTCTTGTTCATGAGTGACTGGGATTGGTGCGTTGTCTGCAGTACTGCTGACGTTGTACCGGACTGAGGAGCTGAGCCGGGAGCTCTCAATCTACATCCATCTACGTTCCAACCCTCACCTATGGTCATGAGCTTCCTCCCGTGGCTAGTCTGGGAACACCTCGAGCTGAAATGTGTTGCTAGGTAGAAGAACATCTGGAACGCCTTGCTAAACCTGCTAAACCTTGCTCCTCCCAGTTGGACGTGCCCAGAACACCTCCAAAGGAAGGCGCCCAGGGGGCATCCTGATCTGATCAGATGCCCAAACCACCTCCACTGGCTCCTTTGACACAAAGAAGCAGCAGCTCTACTCTGAAGGTATAGTCCAAAAGATATTCAGTCGGACCACATCAAACAATTATTTTGGGTCGGGCAGCAGGTTTAGCAGGGCGCTCCAGACGTCCCATGCCCCAGCAACACATCCCAGCTCCCCCTGGGGGATCCTGAGGTGTTCCCAGGCTAGATGGGCCATATAGTCCCTCCAGGAGGTTCTGGGTCTCCTCATAGTTGGAAGAGGAAGCTCATTATGGCCGCTTGTATCCACGATCTCATTCTTTCTTTCGGTCACTACTCAAAGCTCATGACCAAAGGTGAGGGTTGGAACGTAGATGGACCTGAAGATCGTGAGCTTCACCTTCAGGCTCAGCTCCCTCTGAACCACAACGGTCCGGTACAACGTCCACAGTACTGCAGATGCTGCACCAACCTGTCGGTCCATCTCACGCTTTATTTTCCATCACACATGAAGACCCCGTCTGAGATACTTGAACTCCTTCACTTGGGGCAGCAACACGTCTTCCAACCTGGAGGGAGCAATCCACCGTTTGGGAACGTTGAAAGACAACAACTCATCTGAGACGGACAGACAGAAAGACGTCTAACAAGTCCACATTTTGAACTGGTCTTTGTAATCATGGACGTCGAGTTCTACAGAATAAAGTAACATTTCACAAAGTGCCCTAACTTTTTTGTTCAGTTTTGACAAATAAATGTAATTCATCTTTAAAATGTGATATACTTTCTATTTCACAATGAAAATAAATTGATCCACGCTGGTATTTTTTGTTTTGTTTGTTTGCACAAATTAGTAAATGTTCAATAATGTCTCTTGGCTGTTATTTGGAGATCTGCACACACACACACACACACAAGCTTAAATCTACAATTCATTCTGTGCCTGGTCGGAGCAGTTTATGTTGATAAATCACTCCAACATTGGAGTGATTGCATGATGGAAGAGGTTCCAGCTATAAACTATTTCAAATGTAACCAAAGCAATTACAGCTAAAATGCATTTGCAGCTATTAAACACAGTAAAATATCTGATTTATCTGGCGTGTGAGCCGAGCGTCAACCCGCGTACGAGTTAATGTATTTCATAAGTAGGCACATTTTGATTTGATGACAGCTTTGAACGCTCTTGGCGCTCTCTCAATCAGCTTCATGAGGTAGTCACCTGGAATTCAGTTTTTTGCCACTTTAATGTTGTTCAGAGGGAATGTTGGCATACAGGAAATACCTGCTGCTGTTTTAATCCGTATTATGGCAAGAACCGCTCAGTTAAGTAAAGGTTTGGTTCAAACCGCCGTGTCATTGAGGTGAACAGATGGTATCTACATGTGTGGTTCCCACTGTGAAGCATGGACGAGGACGCTAACTGTATCTTCTAGTAGGCAACAGAAGCAGACTCCCAGTAAAGGAGAGCTTCCTGATGGACAGAGAGCTTATCTGGCAGGCCGAGTTGAAAGACTGGAAACAGAAGTAAACAGTTAACCTGTCGCAGTCCAGAGCTAACTAAACACTTGTGTTTGTGTGTTTGATTGGCGAGCTTTAGATGCTAGTAGCTGGATTTGGTTAGCTGTTTCCAGTGTTTATGTTAAGCTAAGCTAAGTAACTGCTGGCAGCAGACTTGGGAGTATGTTTTAGGGACTATTTTATCTGTTAAAGAAATGGTTGGTTTTCAAACTGTTGCACTCTGGGTAACTCAGTCTGTGTTTGAATAAGAGATTTTTCCTCTGTGAAGGTTAGCAGAATTTAAAATGACATTTTCAGCCGCTGTTTATTGTTGCTGAGAGCAAATCATTGTGTGCAATGTTGTGAATAATCGGATCGAATAGCCTAATATTTGAAGTTATTATGAGCCTGTGATGGAGGTGTGCACAGCTCGATAGATATATAGATATGTATATGAAGCTAATGTCAGTTTTTCAGGTGATTGAGACACGACACATCGTGATGCTCTGAATATAAAATCTAAACTGTGCACTCATACAGTTGGTGATGTTAGCTCACAATGACTCATGTATTGACGGATGCATTTACAGTCAGCTGATTTAAGCTTTTCAAACATATCCACTCTGACAGGTGTCACTGTGCACCGTCTACTGACTTCACCCCAACCACAGACGGAGACAGGGTGGGTGATGGAGGCAGGGTGGGTGATGGAGGCAGGGTGGAGGAGAGTTTGGACTGTCTTCTTGTCGCTCTCAGATGGTTCCGGATCAGATCAAGTGTTGGATCATGCTGCATTAGCTGCTAGTTCAACACTGCCATCTTCTGGATAGAGCGGCTTATTGTAGCTGCTGTCATAAGAGTCACTCACACAGGTAGAGACAGGAAAGATCAGAACCTGGATAATGGTGGACGGACATCTGCTCAGATCTGGACAGCAGCTATATTAATAATGATGGGACATGAATGTGTACAGATGGAGAGAAGAGCTCAGTGCGTCATGGGAAGTGTCTATAGTCCTATAGCATCATAACTAAAGGATGGTTCAGGACTCACCTGAGCCAGCCCGGGCTATAAGTTCTATCAATGTGTTGAGAGCCTCTGCCTCCAGAACCAGAGCTGGGAACTGGTTCCACAGGAGAGGAGCTTGATAGATGAAGACCCTGGAGACTATAGAAACCACAAGGAACCACCAGGAACCACAAGGAACCACAAAGAACCAAAAGGAACCACAAGGAACCGCCAGGAACCACCAGAAACCACAAAGAACGAAGAGGAACCGCCAGGAACCACAAAGAACCACAAGGAACCACCAGGAACCACAAAGAACCAAAAGGAACCACCAGGAACCACAAAGAACCAAGAGAAACCCTGCATCCTGAGAGTGCAGTGTTCTAGTGGGGTAACAGGGTACTATGAGCTTTAAGATATGATGGTGTCTGACCATGGAGAGCTTTGTAGATACTGTAACGTCCTCCACCATCTTAACCAACATCGGAGCCCCTCATGGTTGTGTCCTGAGCTCCATCCTTCACCCTAGGACTGTACCAGACACTCATCTGTTACTACGTACATCTAATACTGTGATGACGCTGCCTCACTTGCCCTCCTTAATGACAATAACTCTGTTTTAGGCTATCAAGGCTCCACCCGTGACCCCGCCTGCAGCAATAATGAAACTGTTGAGGCGGTGGACTTCTTCAGATATCTTGGCTGCCATCTGCAAACTCAAAGTTTCTGCTGCTGCTCTATAAAAGTATCATCCAGGCCATCCTCCTCCTCTATTGTTCCTCCACTTTCTTCAACATGTTAACAACAAAATCGCACATCGCCTCCAAAATTATTGGTCTCTCCGCCCACGACCTCTCAGACCTCAAACAGCAGAGCAGAGAGCACGCAGCAGAGGACACGATCCCAAACACCCCCTCAACCCAGATACAGATCCCCGCACTGGAAATGGGCTCGTGGTGGCAGCAGGTTAGTCCCCTCTGTCACTGCATCAGTCAACCAAACAGCACATGTGGGCAGAAATGTGCTGCATCTGAAGTATAATCTGTCCATGTATTTATGTGATGCTAGAACAGACTAACGAGGAACAGACTGTGGAAACAAAGGACGACAACAAGTAACAGAAAATACTGCCTGACTCTTCTGAATGTGTGTTTTCACATTTCATGTTTTCCTGAACAACCTGTCGACGTTCCCAGCTCATCCAGTCACTCCTTTCTTGTGTGGACGACGGTCGTTAAGGTCACCTGAGGTCAGGTGTGGACGACGGTCGTTAAGGTCACCTGAGGTCCGGCGTGTTTGAGTCTGTGTTTGTGTGTCTGCAGCTTTCTGTCTGATTGTTTTGGGCGTCTGAGGGCACAAAGGTTTAGTTTCAGGATGTGTGGGCCTGCAGCGGCTCAACAGAGACTGTGAATCACAAGATAATGTGTGAACAGCTGTATGTATTGTAGTTTATAAGCATTAAGAATACCTGAAAATACTGAAAACATGACTTTGTGTCAGTGTTGGACAGATACTGGAGGACAGATGGGACACAAACAAACATCAAGTTTGACTTCATGGAGACTTTAAAGACTTCATGTTGCTGAAGGATGTTTGAAGAAACAGACAACATGTTAATTTATGTGTTGAACAGGGTGTGGGTTAGCTCTGTTGGTAGAGCATCAGCCCCGTGTACGAAGGTTCAGTCTTTGCCGCGGCGGCTCAGGGTTCGAATCCGACCTGCGGCTCTTTGCTGCATGTCATTCCACAGCTCTCTCTCTCTCTCTCTCTCTCTCTCTCTCCCCACATTCCTGTCACTCTTCAGCTGTTTCTATCAAATACAGCTTAAAAAGGCCAAAATAAGTAAATTAATATGTTGAATAATTATAAATCTAAAGAAATATATAACTGTGCAGTCTGTGGCTAATAACACTCGCTTGATGTTTCATTTTAATATTTATTTACATTTAATAACACAACCAGATTTTTGTTGTTATTTTGGTTTTATTTTGAAAGTCTCCACCGGAAGTTACGGCTGCCATTTTGTCTGCCTTGACGCTCGGTTCTTTATCCTGTCATTGGTTGTAGAGCAGCGCCATCCTGTGGTCACATCGCGTAATTACATCGAGCTTTATTTTGAAATCGAAGAATTACTGTATGCCGTTATGTGTGTAGCTTGACACCGGCGGATTGTTTCTATGAATCATACTCTTTTGGTAAAGAGTGTAATATTGAGCGCAAGTTCCGGTGAGCGCTTTCAAAATAATGCTGTCACAGCATTATGTACAACCACCTCCTATGTAGACCTTCAAAATAAAAGCGACAATGGGCGTACCGTTAGCGACGTGCTAACTGACGTATTTTGAAGGGGGCAGAAGGAGGGCGGTTTGAAAGCGGGGAGGCAACTTTTATAAACATGATTAAACTTAATTAATTATCTGACATGATTAAAGCGAGTCTTTACCGTCAGACAGACACGTAATTGGCTAATTAGCATGTGCTAATTGCCGCCTTTTTAACGGGGCTTTGCTAACGCTACACAAACTAGCTTAGCCTAGCTCAGCTAGCTGGCGGCTAGGCTAGCTGCTGCCGGTCGATCATTTTCCCGCCGCACGGAGACAGAATAACTGTTTGTTTCTTCACCGAGCCGTCGACAAAATGGCGAGCGTGCATGAGAGCCTGTACTTTAACCCCATGATGACCAACGGGGTGGTCCACGCTAACGTGTTCGGCATCAAAGACTGGGTGAGCCCGTACAAGATCTCCGTGCTGGCGCTGCTGTACGAAATGACGGCGTCCAAAGTGAGCCTGCCGGAGCGGAGGCGGCTCAACAAGCTCATCCTGCCGCTGCAGCAGGTCGGTCCGTGGTTCACTATGTAACTGAGTACTTTTACTCGAGTACAGGGTACTTTTATGCCTCTCTTACTGAACCTCAGAGCCAAATACTGGACTCTTTACTCCATTACTCGTGTCTGACAGCTTTAGTTACTCGTTACTTTACAGATTACACTCTTCCCTCATCAGCCCAAACCTGCCAACTGTGTTTTGAAGAAAGTAATCGAGTGTTTTCAGTGTATCCGAGTACTTCATCCCTCTGTTTTCATGTCTTGTGGTGCGTTCAGGGTCCAGATCTGCCTCTGGGTCAGTTCCTGAAGACGGTGGAGGAGTGTTGTCCTCAGACTGCGTATGCTGTCAAACTCAGGTACACACACACACACACACACACACACACACACACACACCGTCATCGTTACGTGAACGCTCTCCGTGCTTTATTCAGGATATCAGCACGCCCTCTCGTGAGTAATGTGAGGTCAGTGTGATGTGTTCAGGGTCTCCTGAGTTCAGGAAGTTATACCTTGATAACTGTACGGTGACGTGTTTCTTGTCGTTTTCCTTCACAGGCTTCATGAAATGGCCAACGGAGAGCTGAAAGACATGGAGTACTTCTTCTCCACCCTCCCCACGCCGTTCACTGCGTTTGATACGGAGGCGTATAAGACGAGCGTCGTGGGTGAGTCGGACACAAACGGCGAGCGGCGTTAGCGTCTGTCAGAGGTTCAGATTTATAGCTTAGTCCAGACAGAGGAAGAAGAGGTTAAGATCAGGGTTAAGACTTGGTTAAGACTTGGTTAAGACGTGTCTCAGACATGTCTCGTGTCTTTCAGGTCTCTTCGTGAGACACATGCTGCTCGCTTACAACAAGCTGTCCTTCAGTCAGGTCTACAAGCTGTACAAGTCTCTGCAGCAGTACTACCACAGTCACTACGCCAAGCCCACGGACGGGCAGGTCGGTCTGCCGGCGCTGGTTGCAGACGACTCGGACATGGACCTGACCAGCACCGAGGACACGGTCGGGGACCGGATGGACAAAGAGGAGCTAGACACGCCGCTACACGAGTCGGAGCTCCGGTCAGTGACGCTGCTGTCAGGTGAAATGATTTGATCGATGCTCCGTGACTCAACGTTTGTCTCTGTTTAGGAACGACAACACGCCGAGCCGAGGCCCGCTGTCGCAGAAACAAGCCGAGTACTTCCTCGCCAGACAGGTGAGTTTGAGTCTTGTCCAGACCAGGTGAGACGTGGACGTCCTCGTGCTGAAGCGTGTCTCTGTCTGCAGGCGTATCTGCTGAAGAACGACGAGAACAAAGCGTTGAAGCCGGCGGCGCTGCAGGAAGAGCTCAACAACATGCTCAAGTTCAACCCCGACTTCGCCGAGGCCGTGAGTCCGTCCCTCCTCTGTCAACCTGCCAGAGACGTCCAGGTGTGTCTTCATGTTCCTCACCTGTGCTGTGCTCTCTCCTCAGCATTACCTGAACTACCTGAACAGCCTGCGGGTCCAGGACATCTTCCTGTCCGCTCACAGCCTCCTTCATTACTTCGACCGGCTCATCCTGTCGGGAAACGAGGGGAAGAGTAACGGAGACGAAGGTTACGGACGAAGTCTTCGCTACGCCGCGCTCAACCTGGCGAGCCTGCACTGTCGCTTCGGACACTAGTGAGTACGAGCGCCGTGCGTGGACGCGTCCCAACAGGAAGTCGTATAAACTCTGTTCATGTGGTGTGTTCAGTCAGCAGGCCGACCTCGCTCTGCAGGAAGCCATCCGCATCGCTCAGGAGTCCAACGACCACGTCTGTCTGCAGCACTGCCTGGTACCACTTCTTCTTCTTCTTCTTCACTTCCTGTGTGATGTCACTTCCTGTCTGACGCTCCATCACGTCTGATTTTGTCTCCTCAGAGCTGGCTCTACACGCTGGAACAGATGAGAGGCTCCGACAGCACCGTGCTAACGGAGGACTCGGTCAAAATGGCCGCCCACTTCTGTCTGCCGGTGAGTGAGCGAGGACCCACGCCACGCCAGAACACGCCACGCCACGCCACGCCAGAACACGCCACGCCACGCCACGCCAGAACACACCACGCCACGCCACGCCAGAACACGCCACGCCACGACACGACAGAACACGACAGAACACGCCACGCCACGACACGACAGAACACGCCACGACACGACACGACAGAACACGCCACGACACGCCACGACACGACAGAACACGACAGAACACGCCACGATGGACTGACCAAACAAAATGTGTTTAATCACGTAGAATAGATACGAGTAGAAAATAAAAGCTAAATAATAAGTTAGTACACAGAGTCATCTGATTGGACGAGAGTCGTTCCATGCGTGCTGATATAGAGAATAACGGCACTGAGACTGTTCACTACTCTAACGACCATCGTTACATGAACGCTCTCCGTGCTTTATTCAGAATATCAGCACGCCCTCTCGTGTGACGCTGTTAAAGTGAACAGATCGTTCATCTGAATCTATAAAACAAAATATCAGATTTCACCAAAACAAACAGATTTAACGTGATGCTTCAGTTCAGCTGATCTGAACTTTGTTTGTGTTCGATGTATTTCATATACTCTGTTCAAAGTGACCAGACACACTCTGCCTCTCTCTGTGCAGTACCTGGCCTCTCTGGGCATTCAGTCTCTGGTCCAGCAGGGGGCGACACAGGGGAAGTCTGCCCACAAACTGATGGACGCTCTGAAGGACACGGACATCCTGCACTGGAAGCACAGCCTGTCGGAGCTCATCGAGATCAGCCTGGCTCAGACCACGTCCATCTGGAGGATGTACGGCAAGAGGTGAGGCTCATTAAACCCCGCCCACCCTCAGACACGCTTTAGAGAAGCACCAATCAGGACGAACGAGTTTCTTCTTCATGTGTCTGCAGCACCATGGCTCTGCAGCAGGCCCAGCTGCTCCTCAACATGAGCAGCCTGGAGCCGGTCAACTTCAGCGTCCAGCAGAACAACACGGAGGCGTTCGCCGTGGCTCTGTGTCACCTGGCCGAGCTGCACGCCGAGCAGGTAACCAATCAGATCTGATCCCTGTCCACATCGCGGAGACGGCGTGAACGATCGATCAGCTGTTTGCTTCTGTTTCAGGGTTTGTACAGCGCCGTGTCCGAGATCCTCCAACACCTGAAGGAGCAGTTTCCTCCTCACTCACAGCACGCCAAGGTCCGTCTGCAACAGCAACTCGTTTAATTAAGACTGCAGCAATTAACCGATTAGTTGATTAGACTAACATTAAGTCATTTCATAAGTCAGGGCAAAGGTCCAAATTCTTGTTTTCTTGTCTCAGCTGTGGATGCTGTGCGACCTGAAGATCCAGTTTGAGCGACACATGAACGAAGGGAAGTATCACCTGGCCGAGCCGCTCGTCACGGCGATCTCCGCCTTGAACAAATCAGAAGGTCTCTACAGGTAACGACGAGGTTCAAACTCAAACTCAGAGTCTTCAATGTCGTCGTCTCGCTGTGCTAACGCTGTGCTAACACTGTCTGCTGACAGGAAAGCTCAAGTCCTGAAGGCTCTGAACCGGAGCACCGAGGCGTACGACGTCTTACAGCGACTGCAGGCCAACTGCGAGAAGACCAAGAACACCGAGGTGGTCATCAGGTACGACATCTGTGTTAGCTCATCGTTAGCTCGTTGTTAGCTCGTTGTTAGCTTGTTAACTTGTCAGCTCGTTGTTAGCTCATCGTTAGCTCGTTGTTAGCTTGTTAACTTGTCAGCTCGTTGTTAGCTCATCGTTAGCTTGTTGTTAGCTCATTGTTAGCTTGTTAACTTGTCAGCTGGTTGTCAGCTGGTTGTCAGCTCGTTGTTAGCTCGTTGTTTGCTTATTGTTAACTTGTTGTCAGCTTGTTGTTAGCTCATCGTTAGCTCATTGTTAGCTCGTCGTTAGCTCATAGTTAGCTTGTTTCAGACCTAAATATTTAACGTGTTCTCGTCGTCTCTGTACAGAGTGATGCTGTCCACCGCTGAGCTCCACTGGGAGTCTTCAGGCTTCTCCACAGCTCTTCCTCTCCTCCTGCAGGCGTTGGCTCTGGCTCGGCAGCACCACCTCCAGTCGCTGGCCTCAGAGACGATCCTTCATCTGGCCTTCACTCAGGTCGGACTTCACTCAGACAGCTCCTGTGTATCAAATCACCTGCAGCGGTGCTGGATGTGTAAATGAACGGCAGGCTGCTTTGTTTGTTCCTGCAGCTGATGTTGGGGGTTCCTGAGCAGGCTCTGAGTGTTCTACATGAAGCCATCGAGCCGGTTCTGGCCCACGGAGCGGTCATGGACAAAGGCCGAGCCCTGCTGCTCACAGCCCGCTGTCAGATGGCCGTGGCTGGGTTCAGGCCAAACGGACAAGGGCAAGCAGGTAACACCCTGATCCCCATCTCTTATGCAGCTTAGCATAAGCATGTTAGCATGCTAACAGTCTAAACTAAGCTTAGCATAAGCATTTTAGCATGCTAATGGTCTAAACTAATTAAGTAGCATAAGCATGTTAGTATGCTAACAGTCTAACCTATGAAGGTAAGCATAGTAGCTTAGCATAATCCTGTTAGCATGTGTTAGCATGTTCTCGATCAGGTCACAGCTTCCTGTCAGTGTTCGTTCACGCCGCCGCTCGTTGTCTCCTGCAGATTTGCGTTTGGCGGCTCTGGCTGTGGACACGTTGAAGGAGGCGGCGTCTTATTTCTCCCGGCTGAGCTGTAAAGAGCGTCTGCGGGACGTCCACTACCTTCAGGCTCAGCTGCATCACTCTCTGGGACAAACGTCGCTCCGCAACAAGAGCGCCATGCTGTTCCGGCTGCTCGACCAGGAGCTGCAGTCTCCGGCTCCTCCGGTCTCCATGCGGCTCTAGATGCTTCCTCTCCTCCTCTGTGTTTATCGAGCTGCTCGCCACAAGATGGCGGTGCAGCTCCGTGCTGCTCTGTTGGCACCGAGCGTCTCATCTCTAAATATTTTGAAGCAGACAGGCCGGCTTTCCTCGCCGTGCTCAGGTCAGGATTTGAATGATGACCTGATGATAAACAGCGTCCTTCATATTCCGCCTGAAGAATACTGATGAACGAACAGTAGATACTGTATCTGCACTGTAATCTATTACTTCTCACTGCAGAATAAACGACTTTCATTCACTTTCATTCTCCTCAGACTTCCTGTTGACTCGAGTTAAAGTGACAGACAGATCACAGCGCAGACTTCCTCTAACTGGCTCCAGAAGTGAGTCAGTCTCCATAAGTCCCCATGTTCAAATGTCCAACTTCACAGCAGAAATAAACATGTTTACAGCCTGGTACAAAAAACAGTTTTGGTCTCTATAGCTAATTTCCCCGTTCATGACAACTGTACTGAGGGTGAATTTATATACAACTCACCTGTTCAGATTATATTAAGGCTTAAAGTTATGCAGGATTAAGAGCTACTGTATGTTAGCATGCTAATGGTCTAAACTTAGAAACACTGTAGTAGCTTAGCATAAGCGCTCACAAACAAACAAACGACTCAAAGAACAGGTCGAGTAAATTTGGTGCCTCGTGTCGGAGCAGAGAAATACCCAGAGCGTCCATCGGGTAAAATATAACATCTTTGTTCAAAATGTTTAATAAGAAGCAACAAAACATGTCATGAGAACAATGCATGTTTAGAAAAATATATCTGCAAATGTATTTCTGTCAGAATACACCGTACACTCCATATTAAACATTTACAGTCAGAAAACAACAGAGATCTGCTGAGTGAGGAGGAGGATGAAGGCAGACACGATGAAGGTGAAACAACCTGAGCTGTTCGTGGTTTCAATCGTACGGAAGACGATTAGTGCCACGCGTGAAAAAGGCCGGAATTTTGACTCTTGATTGAATTTTATATAAAAACATTTTTTGAAATATTAAAAAAGTCAGGATTCTAACTTTATCTCAGAAGGTTTCTGACTTTTTTATTAAAGAAATTAATTAATTAAATAAATAAAGAAGGTAGAATTTGGACTTTTTTCTAAGAAATAATTAAAAAAAAAATTACAATTCTTACTTTTTCCCCAGAATTCTGAAAAAACTTTTTTATTAAATTTTTAAAAATTATTTTAACTTTTCTTTTTTAAAGAAATTTTTTTTAAAACAAAAGAACAAACGTCAATTTTGCCTTTTAAAAAAAAAAAAAACATTTTTTTTATTTTGTAATATTTTCTATGTAATAAAAAAAATGCAGAATTCTTCGGGGGGGTTTAAGAAATCAAACAAAATTTAGAATTGTGACTTTTTTTCCAGAATTATGATGAAAAAAATAATTCTCAGAACTCAAAACATTTTTTAACATTTGTCCCTAATCGTCTTCCGTACGGTCGTCAGACCTGTGTGCATGTTTGTTTTTTTAATAGACAATGAAAACACGACGTGGACAGCCGATAACGAGCTGATCAATCTGTAATAAGTTAATAATAGTTAATAATAAGTGATGCCGTGTCGTACTGTACAGAAAATAGGTTTATTATATAAAGCAGATTGTTTCGGGCGTCCTGATTCGTGTCCAGTCGTGAAGAGTCAAAAATATCCAAAACAATGATTCATGTTGAGTAAAAGAGGTTTCTGTTTGAGCGGCGGCTCGGCTCCTTTTTGTGTTCTGGTTCTGTCTGAGTGTCTTTGAGGAGGCGGCACCGACGGACCTGAAGTTCCCGCTCAGTATCCCGCCGGATAGCCTCCTTTCCTGGGGTCGGACTCCGCGCAGAGACGCTCTCCCTGACGAACCACCGCCTGCACCACCGAGTCCGGAGTCCGCAGCAGCTGCGTGACGTGGTTCTTCTGGACCAGACCGTCCAGGACGCTCTGCAGGGTACCATCGAGACACAACACCACACAGTTCAAACTCAGGACATCATAGCAGCTTAGCATAGCTTAGCATGCTAACAGGCTAAACTAAGAAGGTAAACATTATGACAGCTTGGCATAACCATGTTAGCATGCTAGCATAGCATAGGTATGTTGGCATGCTAACAGGCTAAACTAAGAAGGTAAATATATTAGCTTAGCATAATCGTCTAAGGAGATAAATGCTATAGCAGCTTAGCATAGCTTAGCGTGCTAACTGTCTAAACTAAGTAAGTAAACGTATTAGCTTAGCGTTACAGCCTAAACTAAGAGGATAAACATTGTAGCAGCGTAGTATAAGCATGTTAGCATTCTTAACCAAGAAAGTAAACACATGAGCTTAGCATAAGAACATTAGCATGGTAAAATTGTAAACTAAGGAGGTAAACATTATAGCAGTTTAGCATAAGCATGTTAGCATGCTAACATTCTAAAGCATGTTAGCATCATTGTGAGCATGTTAACACACTGACTTTAGCATGTAGCTCAGCTAGGCCTTTAGTAAAGCCTCTTGGAGTTGCTATCGTGGCATGTAAAGCTAAAAGCTAAATAAACTCCTGATAACTGAGCGTGTCATCTCCAGTTTCAGGTCTTTGTATGCTGATTTGCATGCTGATTTTCATACTGACGGAGGCGCACGGTCTGCAGTCAAATGAGCAGATAACGAGCAGCATCCGAGGCTGTCCGTAAGTCTCCACGTGTGACGCACCTTTTCAAAGCCCTGCTCCACCACCGTCATGTTCGGGTTGAGCTGGTTGTGAACTCGCGGCTCCGTCACGGCTTTCTTTAAGTCGTAGTTGAAGAACAGAGAGTTGAGGATGACCTGAGGACGAAGAAATGAGACGTAAAGTTTCAGATGAGCGGCCGCAAGCGTCTGCAGGACGGACTGTGACTCACTAAGGCCGTCGCCGTGGTGATCTTCGTGCCGCCGGACGCTCCGACGACCATTTTGACTTTGTTCTCTTTGTCGAAGATGATGGTGGGACACATGGAAGACAGCGGCCTCTTTCCTGCAGCAGATCAACAGAGTGTGTGTTCATGTTCACGTCGAGGTCTAAACATCTAAAAATCATCTGACACATTTAATGTCATGTGATCGTTCAGTCCAGACTCACCTGGTTGGATGAAGTTGTTGGGTGACGGAGGGATCCCGAACCCGTTGGTGATGTACGGAGAGCTGAAGTCGTCCATTTCATCGTTGAAGATGATCCCAGTCGATCGAGACATGACTTTGGAGCCGAAGCTGGAGAAATAAAACGATTAATTCAGTGATTAAAAAGACGCACAAAAGTTACCTGACACACCTTAAAGTCAACTTCATGAACCCCTGTGAAGATTTAGCGACCCCAGAGGAGGCTGGTAGCCTCAGGTTGGGCACCAAAGATTTATATTTTTCCATCTAAACATCTCACTCTGTCTCACTCTGTCTCACTCTGTCTCACTCTGTCTCACTCTTCCTTATGAGTCCTTAATGTGACACTGAACAACATGTCGCTGTAAAAGTGTTTTTAAAAGCCAAACAAATCTTGTTTCCACGGAAACAGTCACCAAAATGAGCTCATGGACGAGAGGTCGGTTCACCGACGCGAGGCGAGATCAAGAAAAACAAATTCCTCTTCGTGTATTTATCGTGCTGTTCTTACCAAATGAATAAAATAAACTGATGATACTGTTGAATTCACGACGCTAAGACTAAAAAGAAAATCAAACAAACTGTAAAATATAAATTCAAATAAATGTCTATAAATTTACTGACTTTCAGTCGTGGTTTTGCAGAGAAACTCATTTTACGTACATTTGTATGTAATTTAAAAAATGGGATAAAGTCTGTCTAATCTTAAATAACAGTTTGGCTTTACAGATTTGAGTTTTGTATACAATTTAAAAAAAAACTACTAATATAGTATGTTATAATGTTTGTGTAGTATAAAAAGTCTAATCTGTCATTAACAGCTTACTGCATAAAATAACTTTTTGGTTTTTTTTACTTACAAATGTCTGTAATTTTACAAAGTTTAGTATAAAATTAAAAAAAAACAGAAAAATACCGTAAAATAAATATATATAAAAATATAATAAATAATATAATAATATACAAATAAGTGTAATTTGTCATTAACTCCATATAAATTTAAATTTTATTTAATTAAAACAGAAAATGACTGTAAGAATGTATTTTCACAGTGTAACGTAGCAGAACGTGCTAACTGACATTTATCTGACCAGCTTCAGGTAACAAGACGTTCAAATTATTTATCAAAATAAAAGATTCCAGATTAAATCTTGTGTCAAAAGTGTCCATATAGTTTCAGAAACACTTTTATTTTGAAGGAATGGTTGAAGTCATACTTCCTGAGAGCTTCTTACTATAGATTGATGGTGCTGGTGGCCGCCACAGCGCTCCCGTCCTCGGCTATGACGGACAGGTGAGCCGTCCCGTGGTTGTCTGGGACGAAATAATCCGGCTCGTAGTAGCTGTCTGGATGTGTGGTGTCATCTGTGATTTTACTGCGTATGCCGTCAGCGAAATAGTCTGAGGTCATGTTCTGGATGAGCTGAGGGCAACGAAACAAAGTCAGTCACACAGGCCAACAGGAAACAGGGAAGTTTTTCCAAAATAAAAGTCGATAACAGAGTTACTTCGGTGATGTTGAGGTAACGGGGGTCTCCGAGTCGGCTCCTCTTGGCGTACGCGAAACGAAAAGCCTCGACGATGCGATGGTACGTCAGAGTCTTTTCCTCCGCCGTGGAGACGCTCGTGTCCGTGAAGTTATATCCTGAAAACAAAAAAAACACGCCTGCAGTGAACCAACGATCACAACACGAGGCCGCCGCGTTCACACGAGAGCACATTAAATCTCATTTCAAATTAACGATGCCACTTTTTATTTAAAGCACGCCGTAACACTCTCTGCCCGAGCAGATGGGATGCTGATGGTGAATTAAATTTGGCAAGCGAGGGAGCGAGTCATTCCAGGGACGACCTGGGGAAACCTGACATCCTTTCTTCTGCACGGCTGCACAAGCACTTGGCGAGCAAGCGAGCGAGCGCTGCCACCGCCACCGCTCACCATCCACTATGTTGAGTATGAGTGCCAGCACAGGGCCGCTGGAGGGGGCGTCTGGGACGTGCATGGTGTATTCCCCAACGTTCAGCCTCGGAGGGTCCTCGTTCAGCAAAGGCTGGTACTCCAACAAATCATCCAGGGTGATGATACCGCCTGGAACGAGACGGGAAATGTGCAAATTTATGATTTCCAGTTTGAGTCTGTAACGTGAGAATCGAGAAAACGACACAAACCTGCCGCCTGGATGTCCTCCACGATGCTCTGTGCCATCGACCCGTTATAAAAGACGTCAGGCCCTCCGTCTGCTATTCTTTGGTACGTGTCGGCCAGCTTTGGAAATTTAACAATATCATTTTCCTTCAGGATCTTTCTTTGAGAATCACAAAACACCTCACTGAAAACAAACAGAAGAAAACAGTTACAGACGCTAATGTAGCAGCAGAATGTGACACGCCCTACGTAGCAATGAAGATTGGCTGGTGGTCGTTGCCTCCATTGGTTAAGGGTATGTGAAGGTCAGGGTTAGCCAATCAGAGGCAGAGTAGGGTGACTGCTGGGTCACCAATTTCCATTCAAATGAATGGCCGTCATCTTGGAGTCTAGTTGGTAATAACCCCATAGAAGCTACAGCCAAGAGAGATTTAGCTTAGCTTAGCATAAATGCTGAAAACAGGGGGAAACAGCTAGCTTGACAAAGTTAAAGTAAAAAATGCAGCTTCCAGCACTTCAGCAGCGTTAAGATGTTTTTATCTCGTTTGTTCAAGCGAAGCGTAAAAACTGTCGGTCGTGGTTTTTATGGATATTTATGTGCCGAGACTCGAGGTAGTGCTGCTCCTGCAGGAACCGTCTCAGCACGTCGATAAGTTCACTCAGCCTCAGTTGTTATTGCAGAGATAGATGGAAAATATGAGACAAAGAGAATTTGTCCATTTAGCCGACTCTGGGTAAGTTTAAAGGTAACTATCTTCCTCATGTATTGAAGGTCTTACCACATGTTGGCGTCTCTTTGAATGGACTCTTTGCTCTTGAAGATGGCGTGAGCCAAAGCTTTGCCGATAGGGAAACCGTCGCGAGCCAACGCGATGCTTGGCTCGAACAGGTCCTTCCACGGCAGCCGGCCGTGTCTCTTGTGCGCCATCTCGTAACCGCGGATCTCCCCGGGAATGGCTATGGACAATCCACCTGTGGTAGAGAAACACACGGGCTGTCTGAGTTGGTGTTTTATCTCTATGTAGCAGAAGGTGCACGGGGAGATATAGAAAGGTTCAGATGCCGAGAGGATCGTCTCTAAATCCGTCTGGCTCATGTCCAGAACATGATAAAATCCAACAACCTTGTACCTGTACGAGAAAGCTTGGTGTTGTTGCCGAACATGTCCTCAGTGGCGTTCATGGGCGCCGTCTCCCTCGCGTCGATGGTTTCCACCCTCCCTGTCGGGCAGGAAATGAGCACAGATTGGTGGTTTTGCTCGGGTTAATGTTGTTTAGAGGTTGTTACTTACGATGTGCACTCACCCGTGGAAGCATTATAGATGACAAAGTAGAGCCCCCCTCCGATGCCCATGCTGTGAGCGTTCAAAAGGCCGACACATAGCAAGGCAGCGATAGAAGCGTCCACGGCTGAACCGTTTTTCTTCAGAATATCCCTGAAAACACAAAAAAGCACTTAGCACTTAGCCAGTACATGCAGAAACCGAATGTATCGGCGTCGTCTTACCTCCCAACTTCTGAACACTTTCCAGCGTCTGCAGCCACGGCAGCCTTCGAGAAGAAGTAGTCCGTCGGGGGAGGCGTGTTTTTCTTCCCCAAACCCATGAACACCCCGAGGAACAGGCTCACTGCAGCCACCATAAGGACCACCAGACCAGCAATCAGGGACTTCCCGACCATTTTCCTGAGAAAACCAACACCCCACCTCACAGTCAGACAAGATCCTTCAGCTCAGAAACGAGTGTCTTCGCCGCCAAACATCACTTCAGGAGTGGTAACCAAACCTTCATGTGAGAGACAGAGAGAGAGCAGAGAGGTCACTCACCTTTGGCGAGATGTTTTGGAAAATACTGGACAAAAAGACGACAGAGATGAGCGTTCAGACGAGGCTCAGTGTGTGTTTGTCAGCGGAGATGCCGAGGTGTTCTGCTTTGAGGGAATATGATGTGTCATCTCTGGTTTTCAGGTGACTTAGCTCAGGTAATGAGCAGTGGTTTCTCGGTAATAAGCACGTCTCATTTGTTTTTGAAACATACAGACAGAAAAATAGACTCATGCAAGAAGAAAGGTACAACCCTGATGCCAGAAAAGTTTGGACGTTCATACGCAACAAACAGTTTTAAAAAGTACTCATGGATGGACTCATCAGTCGACTTCCTGTCTTAGATGAGCTTGTGTCCAGAGAAGTTGTTGTGGATATCCGTCTTTCTCTTTGCATGCTAGAGTCTGAACTTCATCTGCAGATGCAGAGACGAGCTGTGTTTACTGACGATGGTTTTCTTGGTTGGGTTAAATCTGGGGCAGCTGGACTTCTTGGTTGTAGATCTGTGAAGGGTTGAAACGACAGCATTGTAGGCCGGGGATAAGTTGTGTCTGAGGCCTCCTCCTCTGTTGATGGGTGGTTTCTCTACTTACTTCACTCCTCCTCCTTTCAAACCATCTACTCCTGACCCAAAATGCGAACATCATTGTCAGTAAAAGTCCCTAAGATGTTAGAAAACCACTGACTATAGTCCTGATGAGTTGGCCCTTGTGTGGGGTGTACAAGTTTCTATCGTAATGTGTTGTTGTGTTTAAAGAACGCCGCGATTCTTAACAACTGGGACGACAACCGTCCCAACCAACGGCAACCAAGTCCAGTCGCTTCAGATTGAACCTTTCTCAAAGAAAGACGACCTGGACGACTGAGAACCTTCACAGTGTTCCTGAGTCCGTGTAGTAACGTCCTTTATACAGTCATGTGGGTTTTTAATGCAGCCTGTGCTGCCTGAGGGGTCGAAGGTCACGGACACTCAGTGTTGTTTTTGGGCCTTCTCTGATTCTCTGAATCTTTGAATGATATTCTGAAATCCAGAAATTCATTCAACAAACATTCTCAAACTGTTAATGAACTTTAACCCATCCTTGACGTGAACGACCCTTTCAGACCCGATCATGACACTATTGTTGTGGCAAAAATAAGGAGACAAGCGACGATATGAAGAGGAACACCAAGAAAAAGATGCTAGATCTTTGAAAGGTCGTGGAAACCAACGCACGCCAACGAGCCACGCCAGTTACCTCTGGTCAAAAGTCATTTAATCACTCGCTATCAGCTTCGCTCTGGCTTTTTGGAGGAATACCAAGATCACTTTGAACCTTCGCCCCGTCCTCATGGATGCCCCTTTCATACCCAGCCATGATACCAATGAACGTGTTCACTGTGGACGCTTCAAACAGGGTTTACAAAGGTTATTAAAGCTTTCCTCTGTTTCTGCTGCCGCTCTCAGGAATGTCAGCAAAGAAGCGATAAGGTTTGAAATTCTTCAGAAAAATCTGTTTTTGTTTTGGTTGAATTGATCACGTCCCTCTTTTCCCATGATGGATGTTTCCTTTAACTCGCTTTGTGAGTGAAACTCTTCAGTTTGTCTCCTCTAACCTTGCATTTCGCTCTGATATCCATCTGGCAGTCTCGCCAAACTGAAGCTGAGTGATCTGTTTACAGATGCAGGCCTGACTTCCTCGAGCCGTGCCAGCGCCGCCATGCTCAGCGGCTGTGTCACAGCCTGTTTGGCTTGTTCTGCAGGCTAGATTGAGATGCACAGGTCCAACCCTTCTGTGGTACCTCAGCTAATCCAGCATGCACTCCTGTTGCTGGGCCACGCTGATAAAGCGCTGTCAGAGAAGCCTGTGGGCTGCTGCTGCTGTTGTTGTTGTGATTGTGTCTAAATCTAATCACTACTATCCTGTTCTGGATCTCCCAGGTTCAGAGCCGCCCCAAGGAGGCGAGTTTATTTAATGGACAGAGCTGATTTATAGCGGAAGAGGACAATTACATATCTGTTTGTTGCAGATCACAAAAGCCTTCCTTCAGCCCTTTGTGCACACGTCACTGTCACTGCATGGAGGCGTTTTATGAAATATCTGTTCGTATTTTTATCCACCACAGCCGGAGATTTCATTTTGACGTTGACGGGAGCGATGCTCAGCTAACCCACGAGGTTTCCCTCCGATTGTTTTCACACAATGAAACGGAAAGGCCCGTCTTTGCCGTCTACGCTCAAATCAAATCACACGCTTGTTCCTCTGCGACAGGTGAAACGCAGCCTTGCAGCATGATGTCATGTGTTTGTGGCTGCAGTCCTTTAATGACGGGGCGTCCACACTCAGGCTGGAAGCTGCAAATCTGTCTTTCTGAGCAGCGACGTGCACGTTCGCCTTCATTATTCAACGGTCAAGAAGTGACGAGGTGGCAAAAGTCCCTGACCTGACATGAGTAGGCGATGCAGTTCATGATCTTAACCTCAACTTCAACACCGCTTCCTGTTGCTCTTCTGCTGTTTTGTTTCTGTCATGTCTGTATCTCACTGACCTACATGTGTGTCGGAGCCTCTTATCCTGTCACATCGTGCCAAAGGCTGCAGTTTGACAGTTAGCCAGCTGGCTAACCAACGCTGGCACGTCTACAGATGAACGCGTTCGTCCTTATACATCAAGAAAAATGAGGAAATCAAGTGAAGAAGGTTTTTATTTTAATTTGAAGAGGAGCAATAATTTAGAAACAAAAGCAAAGTTTAGAAGTCAAAGAAACATTACTGCAAAGTCAAATATGTTAATCAGTGTTGGGCAAGTTACTCTAAAAAAGTAACTAGTTACAGTTACTAGTTACTTCTCCCAGAAAGTAACTAAAGTAGTTACTGAGTTACAAATTATAAAAGTAATTAGTTACTTTGGAAAGTAACTATTGCGTTACTTTCAAGTAATTTTTTAAATGCTCAAATGTGTCAAAGAATTTGGACCCCGCCTCCACCCCTCTGTGACGGAGCTTAAAACACATGTGCACATGTTATTTATGATAAATCTGAATATTTTGATGAAATGGACACTTAATACAACACATGACAGAAATCCACAGTACACACATCTAAATTATTTTAACGTTGGGAAAGTGAGACTAGCATCCAATAAAATGTCATGGATTAGAGCAACACCCGCCCAACTCCACCTCTGATTGGCTTACCATGGAATTTTACTCAACCTCAGCCAATCGTCATCATTTATGCGATTGTCTCGTGCCCCGCCCTCACCAAGGAAGGAGGAACAAGAACAATCTTTGCTGTTATTCCCATCACTGGTATTAAGATACTGTGTTAGCTAACACCTGGAGCCAGCCTCAACAAGAGGAACTGCAGTTTTTGGTACTTCCTGTGTGATTTCATCAGTACTAGAGACTCAAAACAAGTCAGTGTCACGGGGGTGATGTAGTAAATTAAGGGCACCACATAATCATAAGTACAACCTGTAAGAAAATCAGCATCAGTCCAGAGAGGAAACGAGAGCAGCCGGGGACAAATTTATTAGAGAGCATCACTCATCCTGAATCAGAGAATAAGGTCAGATCAGGATGATGGAGCACAAATACAAACACGTGCACCATCAAATCAGTGATAACAGCCGTTTGTTATGTAGCTGGATGCACCGCACTGTAAAAAATGTCTGTAGATTTTACAGTGAAAAACAGCCAAACCACGACAGGTATGACAAGACATGACAGGTATGAGTGTGTTTTCCTGAACACAGTCAGACTTCAGAACCTTTAATTATACGCAGAATAAAGAATAAAGTATTTTATATTAGAGACTGTTCATTTTACAGTAAAACACTGTAATATTTAATGGCATGTTTACGGCCTTTTACTGTGATGGTTCGGCAGTTTTTCACTGTAAACGTAAAATCAAAAGTACTAAAACTTTTACCGTAATATTAGAAAAACGTATATGTATATGTTATATGTATTAATTACAGTAAAATTCTGCCAACCACAGCTGACAGTTTTTTACCGTAAAAACAGTTTTTCTTTCCACTGTGGACCACGATGCTCATGGATGAGAGAAAGGCATGCTGGGAAAACACCGTAATATTTAAAGGCATGTTTTACTGTCATGGTTTGGAATGTATGTAAACATAAAGATAAACAGTCCTAACATCCTTTTACCGTAATATTAGAAAATGTTACACTGTAATTTATTACGGCTGACAGGTTTTTACCGTAAAAACAACAGGTTTGTTTTACAGTATAAATATATAGTTTATATTGCAAAACCTTTTTTATACAGCATTTTAAAATTTATACAGACTAAAGTATTATTTTATATTAGACACTCCTACAGTAAAACATGTTTTACGGTATTTTACTGTCATGATTTGACAGTTTTTCTCCGTAAACATAAAGATAAACAGTCCTAACATCCTTTTACCGTAATATTAGAAAAGGTTATGCTGTATTTATTACGTTGACGAGTTTTTACCGTAAAAACAACAGGTTTGTTTGTTTACACTGTGGCCCAGGATACTGATGGATATGAGTGAAAGGCATGCTGGGAAATGGATGCTCTTTATTGAGTGGCTTATTCAAAGAATAAAGTTCCTCCTGGATGTTTTTTTTTTGTGTATTTCTGTTGACTTTAATGACTTCACTTCCTCTCTGTGCTGCTGTCGCCAAACATCTTCACAACAACACGCACATCCTTTATTACCCTGCCCTCCTGTCGGGGCTGACGGTGGGGAGGACCTGGCGGAGGCTGGGAGGAGAGAGGCGCGCAGCGGGCAGGCAGATGCTGGGATTGGTCGGACGCTCCACGTTGCACAAACCTAAACAGCAGCGTGAAGGCGGCCGGAGAGGATGAAGCAGCCGGAGGAGCATCCTCATCATCCGAGCCAGGCGCACGTAGACCACGTTGTTGTTGTTGATGGAGGAAAAATCCGAATAGTAACGAGTAACGAGGATGCTGAGAGGACGCTGATGGAGTAGACAGGCGGAGGGTTTCCAGACAGCACGACAGCACAGCACCATGGGCTCCAGACTGAGCAGGCAGAGCAGCCTGGACAATGAGAATTTCTCCAAAAAGAGACGCAAGCTTCTGGATAACAGCGGAGAGAGCGAGCGGAGCGGCCGGGGCGGTGGAGGAGGAGGTGGAGGAGGTGGAGGAGGTGGAGACTTTCTGTTCGCACTGATGCTCAAATCAGACAAACTGCCCGGGATGCTGCGCAGGACCAACCACAGCCCGTACATGAGGCGGGTGGCGTGGATCAAAGAGATCCAGAAGCTGCTCCGTGACCGGCGGATAGAGCAGGCGACCGACGTGCTCAAACTGCTGAGGAAGGTGAGAGGAGTGTGTGTGCGTGTGTGTGTGTGTGTGTGTGTGTGTGTGTGTGTGTGTGTGTGTGTGTGTGTGTGTGTGTGTGTGTGCTGCAGCCACTAAACATCCCACAGCAACAGATGGAGATCCTGCAGGTGCCTCCTCATCCATCCTGGCCTCTTTGACCTCTGACCTCCTCTCTCTCTCTCTCTCTCTCTCTCTCTCCTTGTTTGGATGAAAGTAGGCCACCATCAGAGCCGTGACACACCGCCGCCGCGTCTGACTCACCGAGTTGACGTTTGATTGTTGATTTGAGGCGATAACCTGAGCCTCCATCCCCCTACAACCTGCCTCCATCCATCCATCCATCCATCTCCATCTTTGTTCAGTGTGAGCTCTGGAGTCCAAAATAAGATTTTATTAACTCTCACCTCGAGACAAAGGGAAGGTCACAGAGATGTTGTTGCGTTCATCGTGTCATTTTTTGGCTTTTTAGCTGATGAAACTCGTCAGACGATGTCAGACACGCTCCGTCATCAAGCCAGAAATATTTAATCGTTTTAAAAAGCTTTTGTTGCACCTGAGTGTGAAAACAAACAGCTCGACACGACGTGACATCGGCACCACGTCGGACGTCTTGGCAGTCCTGACTCTAATCTAAAAATCAGCAAAGACCATGTACCTCTATATATATATATATATGGATCATCAGCGTCCACGCTCTTAATCCTGCATAACTTTAAGCCTTAATATAATGTGAACAGGTGAGTTGTATATAAATTCACCCTCAGTACAGTTGTCATGAACGGGGAAATTAGCTATAGAGACCAAAACTGTTTTTTGTACCAGGCTGTAAACATGTTTATTTCTGCTGTGAAGTTGGACATTTGAACATGGGGACTTATGGAGACTGACTCACTTCTGGAGCCAGCCTCAAGTGGACGACAAGAGGAACTGCAGTTTTTCGGCACTAGACCTAGAACATGTTACACAAAGTCCGATATCTGAAGCCATCAGTTGGACGGTTGTTCAGAAAACAGATATCCGAGCTAAGACTTCCTCTGCGGTCCGATTCTGTTGACCTTTATAAACAGAAATCTGCAAATGAAGAAGCTAAATCATCGTCAGACGTTAGCTGACGGGTTCTTAGGTTGTGTTTATGAAACCTCTTTTGGTTTCTACTCGGACTGCTGCAACCAAAGCCGGCTCAAACATGACCAATCAGTACAACTCGGACTACGAACTGAGACCAAATGATGACGAAGGCCTTTGCGTTTATGTTTGTAGAGATTAAACAAAGTCCGGCTCCTGCTGGATCTTCCTCTGAGGTTTGTTCTTAAAGCCTTTCCTTTACTTGTAGGTGACATGACCTGGGATAAGGTCCCAGAGTCCAATCTCTGAACCCAATGGCTCCATGATTTAAACTCTGAGGGCGATGGTCGACTTCTGGACTTCAAGTGTCGCCAGCGGATGTTCGGAAAATGGATATCCGGGCCAAGACTTCTCTCTCTGACCTCTATAATCAGATATCTCATTGTCAGACGATAGCCAACAGGTTTGGGACGATGCCTTCCACCTCTTGTGCTCTCCAATCGCTCAAACGTGACTGATCAGTACAACTCGGACTACAAGCGAAGACCAGAACCTTCCATGAAAGCCTCTGCGTTCATGTTTGTAGAGATTAAACAGTCCGGCTGTTGTTGAGTCTCCTCGCCTGGTTTGGATGTGCAGCGTTAAAAACACGTGTAGATGAATTTAGGTGCGTCGAAGATGTGACAGCAGCCTTTTGTGATCTCATTTGTTTGCTTGCCCTCAGGCCCTCCTCTGTCTTTTAGCTGTCGGCCAATCCGGCGTTAATTACTGTGAAGCCTTGACACGGGAGGGAGTGGAACCTCCTTAATCAAGCCGAGGAGATAAACTGGCCGAGGCTCCATGACAGCCTCGTCACAGGGGACGCGAGCTCGCTTCCTCTAAACGAGCTCCACTTTTATTAAATAAGCCTTACTTCATCTTCAGACCGACGTCTGAGAGAGATTCAGCTCTGTGAATTTAAAAAGTCGGTTAATTGGTGTGTAACGGCGAGAAGGAAGATCTGAGCTTTGCAGAAACGTTTCGTGGATTCGTGCCGCGCTCGCACGTGGCGATTGATCGTGTCTGAACACTGTACAGCTGACAGGAGATATTTTTATACCGTGTTTCTCCCCCCGCCGCCTTGGGTTCAGTCTGTTTACTGTTGCCTTCGTTAAAAAGAGGAGCTGCCAGCCTCACACTCAAACTATTACAATCAATGCCGATTGTGTCGGAGAGGGAAGAATGATGTGCAGGTATGTGCATCGTGTCATTAAAGTTTCACGGGGTCTCGATGGACGTGTTGATGAAGGCAGATCGTACAGTTCACCTCCAGAGGTCACCTGAAACTCTCGTTTTCAGTCGGGTTGAGTTGTTTGTGCTGCAGATCTGTTTGGCTTTGTCGTATTTATGAGCAACGCTGCCGTGACAGCTGTCAGTCGTGACCTGTTTGCAGGTGCGTTCACGTGCTGCACGAAGTTTTCACGTGCAGAGATACACGTGTTGAACTGCTCAGCGAGCGACCATCATCCTCAGCTGGAAAACCGTTAGCTCCATGATGCTAGCCAGCCGGCTAACCGCACAGGCTCTTATAGATAACCGTTACAACCCTCAAACTGCCAATAAAAATGATTAAAACTGAAAATAAATCCGTTAAACGCTCCTTTAAATGTTTGTTTGAACGGTCTCATCTCATGTTCAGTCCTTTAAAGTTCAGAAAAATCACCATCAGTGCGTCTACAAGCTTTTCCCATCAGCTCAGATTGGAGTCCGGAGCCGTCTTTGTCTGTGCAGACAGTACGCTGTGTGGCATGATGGGATACGCTCTGTGGCTCGCTGCCATGGAGGTGTGATTAAATATGCCAAAACACAGCGTTCCCTGTGATTCCCTGTAGACTCCGCTCTCCGACTGGAGATGAAAAAGGTTCCTGTCTCCTTTAATGAATATTTAAAACCAAACACTTCTTTCATCTTCCCATCTCCAGTCACATTGCCCACGGCGGAGTCACGTTTCCGTCACATCAGGTCCAGAATCACACGTTTAATTCCAGATATGTTCAGGGTGTAATTATGATGCATGTCCTCTTCTTTGTGTCTGCTCTGTCAGGATCTCGGCTTGGAAGGAAGCTCGCTCAACGACATCTTGTACAAAAACGCCGCCTTCCTCAACCTGGTCGACCCGATCTCACACGAGCTGCTGCTCAGCCTCGCTCGAGAGATGCAGTGTCCCAAAAAGGTCGGTTTGACTTTGAATCAGGTTCATTGGCACATACGAAGAATCTGTCTCGGTGTTTTGGTGCATGATGAAGATATTTGTGCAAAGTGTTCACCAGGTAGTGTGCAGAACATTCAGAGTGACTTTAAGACATGAAGGTCGGTCAGTCCAGAGAATATCAACAACTTTGAATGTATCATCACGTGCAGTCACAAAGAACATCTCCATCGGGTTTGGGTCATTGTCCTGTTGAAAATCAAATGATGGTTCCACTAAACTCAAACCAGATGTTCATCACCAGCACGTTTACTGCTGTCTCCAGTTTGTGTGTTAAGCTAAGCTGAGCTAACCAGCTGCTGGTTCTGGTGCTGGAAACAGGACCAGAACCAAGCGCAGCATCCAAGACCATCTAAGGCCAATTTGAGGACAGTCACACCTCCTCCTCCATGCTTCAGGGTGGGAACCACACATGTAGATGGGCGGTCTGAACCAGAAATCTCCGATTTGGACTCATCAGTCCAGATTTCCTCTGGTCTAATGTCCATTCATTTCCAGTTTCATCAGACTGTTTGATGGTTTTTGTGCTAAGCTAAGCTACGTTAAGCTAATCAGCTGCTGGTTCTGGTGCTGGGACCTGGACCGAGGACAAGGCACAGCATCCAAGACTATCTGAGGCCAATTTGAGGACGGAATACAGTACAGAGGTGGTTTTCTTGCTGGGTCAGCTAAGCTAACCTAGCTGCACAGCTAACCGAGCTAACGGTACCAGATGTTCTCGGCCTGACAGATAAGCTACCTTTCACTGCCTCGACTAGAAGATACAGTTAGCGATTAGCTGCTTTAGCAAGTAACGCTAAAGCTATCTGTCCACCAGGAAACAAGAGACCGTCACTCCTCCTCCTTCATGCTTCAGGGTGGGAACCACACATGCAGACCTTCTCTGCGTCACATGATGTACATTCAAAGTTGTTGATATTTTCTCGACCTTCGTGTCTTCAAGTTAAACTCATTGGACGAGAAGGTGTGTCCAGACTTTGGACCGGTCCTGTAAACGTGCCTCTGTGGATCTTCGTCTGATGGTTCAGTAACGAGTTCTGCAGATCGATGAAAATCCAATCAGACGACGTTATCGACTCACATTTCTGCAGACGGATGGTTGAACAGAATTCATGTTGCTCATGAGCAGCTAGACGTTTCGTTCAGATCTCAAAGAACAAAGAGGATGTTTCGTGCACAGGACGGTGAATATTGGATCAGCAGCAGCAGCCGCGACGTGTTAATGAACTGTTTACCAGCGGCTGTGTTGAATCTCACCCTCCTGTGCACGTCCTGTGTTTTCCTCACTGATGCACACTGCATGTGATTAGATTTTCTTGCTCCAGCAAGGCGGCTAAATTGTGTTTTTGTTCAAGAGTAGCTCAAGGCGTCACGAATAATAACAAACTCTGCTCATGTGACAGATATTACAGGCTGAGGAGAAAATGGAGGAACCCTCTGCAGAGTTTAAAGCTTGCATGGTGTAAAATAAAGACGTTTAAGGCCGACATGTGGACGCTCTTTGTGCTCTCGTTCGACAGGATGCAGACACCATCAAGTCTTCGGATAAGATCTGCAGACAGCTGATCTACCACCTGACCCCGCACTCCAAGTGGCTGAGGCAGAGCATGTCCAGACGGAAATCCCAGGCCTGGTGAGCCCTCCTGCCTCCCGTCCAGACATCCAGCCTGTGATAAATCTGCAGCTCGGCACCGACGTCGAGCTGCAGCCATCTTTGTACACTGTAAAAAAAAACGTCTGCAGAATTTATGATGGAAAACTGCCAAACCATGTAAAATATGCCATTAAATATGACTGTGTTTCCTGTATACAGTAAAACCGTCACATTTAAAAACCTTTATTTACATTTTAAGGGAATTTATACAGAATAAAGTCGTATTTTATATTAGAGCCTGTTAATTATACAGTAAAACACCGTAATATTTAAAGGCGTCTTTTACTGTCGTGGTTTGACAGTTTTTCACCATAAAATCTACAGACATTTAAAAATATGGAATAAAACACCAATCGTTTACGTGAAGTCAACAGTACTAACATCCTTTTACCGTAATATTAGAAAGTTGTATTTATTTTACGGTAAAATCCTTGCAACCACAGCTGACAGTTTGTTACTGTAAAAACCAACATTTTCTTACACTGTGGACCACGATGCTGAGAGAAAGGCACACTGGGAAACTGTACAGTAAAACACCGTAATATTTAATGGCATATTTTACGGTCTTTTACTGTCATAGTTTGACAGTTGTCCACAGTAAACATGAAGTCAACAGTACTAACATCCTTTTACTGTAATATTAGAAAGTTGTATTTATTACAGTAAAATTCTGCCAGCTTGCAGTCACAGTTTTTTTTACAGTGTATAGCTGACATTGAAGTAGGACAGAGCTGACCACGGGCTGACCTGACGGGGACGCCATGGTTACCACAGCTGTCAATCATCTTTGTTGTTTTGTTTTTTTTTTAAAGTGTGCGTCGCCACCGGCCTCTTCAAAAAGTGGCACAGCGACAGATCTGTCCATCTGTTAGCTGAAGAGCGCCGCTGAAATGTAATTACACTCGTGTTGATGAGAGAGTGAACTGCTTTTGATGTGCAAATGATGGAGGGAGAGTCAGCCGGCGTGTCGAGGTGTTTGTGTCCGTGATCCTGTCTGCTGTCATCATTCTTCTTTCTCGTGTAATTGCTTATTCTGCAGCTGCAAATAATGCATTCATTTACCGAGGATGAAAATACGGAGACAATGTGAACACGGAGAGATGAGACGGTTCATTATGAGTCAGTCGTTTGGTATCAACACGCAGAATCAGAGGAAAGAGGAGATATATTCAGGATCAGACGGCTCGCTGTCGAGCCAGGCTGTGTTGTGTGTCGAGGACGTTAAATTCAGCCCAGAAGAACAAAGAGATCCAACTGACAGCATCACATACATACATACGACTAGCTTTTTACTTAGTCATGTTGTTGGCTTCATAAAGCTGCCGGCAGAGAGAGAGAGACGGTCTGACACTGGCTGAGACAGCAGGAGCAACATGAATCATTCAAGCAAAAATCCACCCTAAAACTGAATCTTAATGCCGAGCTGACAGCTTCGCCTGTCGTCCTGCTCGTGAACAAATACGAGACAGAGCCGGTCTGCAGCTCTCTCCACAGAATACATTTCTGAAGGAAACATTCCTCGTTATGAAAGCAGCCGTGTAATCATTTCAGTTCTGACATAAATGTCCCAAAATTAAAGAGACACTTAAAGATCAATACCACTCTGATGTTTGTACGCTGAATATGAAGCTACAGACTGTCTAAAACCTGGACGTAGTCTCCGTGACGTCCCCGCAGACTGTCTAAAACCTGGACGTAGTCTCCGTGACGTCCCCGCAGACTGTCTAAAACCTGGACGTAGTCTCCGTGACGTCCCCGCACACTGTCTAAAACCTGGACGTAGTCTCTGTGACTCTCATTCAATTCTCTGCAAAAGACTTCTCTTGTGAGTAGCCGTGTAATAAGAAACAAATGCGATGTATAGTAGTGAGCTTTAGAGGTGCTGTTAGACATAGTGAGCCTAGCCGTTTCCCTCTGTATCCAGCTTTTATGCTAAGCTAGGCTAGGTCTCCTGGCTGTAGCTTCAAACTTAACGTCCAAACATGAGCGTGGTGTCAATCTTCTCATCTGACTGTGCAAAAAAATGTGATTTCTCTCGAGTAGCCGCGTAATAAGCGTAAAAGTAGCCTTGGTTTTTGTTGGGATAAGACAAACAAGATGTACAGCAGTGAGCTTCAGAGGCGCTGGGAGGCAGATGTTCTACTGGCTAGCTGTTTCCCCTTGTATTCAGTCTTTATGCTAAGCTAAGCTAAGTCTCCTGGCTGTAGCTTCACACTTAGCACACAATCATGAGAGTTGTATCAATCTTCTCATCTAACTCTGCAAAAAAGTGATTATCTGCCCTGAATGAAGTTCTTTTTACATAAAATCATGTGTTAAATGTAATTTTAAGGTGGATTTTTACCCCCTTTAACTTCCATCTTTGTTTGTCTGCAGGCTAACTGCCCTCATCTGTGCAAAAATGCAACAATCTCACTTGTGTGAGGTTTCTGTGTGCTCAGGAAACAGCTCAGTCCATTTTAATGCCACCGGATCGTTCATCTCTTCATTATCCAGCATTAACGCTGCTCTAAATACTGTACACACATTTCTGACTGAATTAATGTCTGAATCTCAGTAATCCTGTTAATCTAGCTAACTAGTTTATTTGCTCCAACTGTTGTTGTTTTAATGAAAGAGCTCGAAGGATGCAGCGACCCACAAACGCCGCCGCCGCCGCCGCCGAGGCGCTCGCACCTTCAGGGTGATTTCATGCAAGCGTAAAAATTGGCAACACTTTCACAGCGCTGCCGGCCTCGTCTGACCTCGTGATTATCGTCTCAGAAACAAAAACTCTTCTTTAAGTTGTCTTTTTAAGTCTCCACGTCACACAGTCAGTTCTCAGACATTAGATTGTGCATCGGAGCATATCGTGCACATTAAAGCTTCCTCTGAGGCCCATCACTCATTTCTACTGATTGCTTCAGCTTCAGTCCGACACACCAGCGAAATACAGAATAAGATCCCAGAGAGGACGGAGAGGTCTGATCAGCTCCTCGAGGTGAAATCTGTATGCAGGAGCTGCTGTCTTTGTTGATATGGACTGTGAGCTGAGAGGTTCTCTGCACCATGAAGGACAATGCAGCTGTTACCAATACAACACAGCAGACGAGGCAGACTGCTCGTCTCAGGTCAGACATCAGAGAGAACGGAGCTTCACCGTAAATGACTCTGCAGAAATCACCAGAGTGAGCGCTCGTCTCAGTTAGCATCCAAATATGAACGTTTAAAACTCATAGTCTCCGTGACGTCCCCACAGACTGTCTAATACCTGGACGTAGTCTCCGTGACGTCCCCGCAGACTGTCTAAAACCTGGACGTAGTCTCCGTGACGTCCCCGCAGACCGTCTAAAACCTGGACGTAGTCTCCGTGACGTCCCCGCAGACCGTCTAATACCTGGACGTAGTCTCCGTGACGTCCCCGCAGACCGTCTAAAACCTGGACGTAGTCTCCGTGACGTCCCCGCAGACCGTCTAAAACCTGGACGTAGTCTCCGTGACGTCCCCGCAGACCGTCTTAAACCTGGACGTAGTCTCCGTGACGTCCCCGCAGACCGTCTTAAACCTGGACGTAGTCTCCGTGACGTCCCCGCAGACCGTCTAAAACCTGGACGTAGTCTCCGTGACGTCCCCGCAGACCGTCTAAAACCTGGACGTAGTCTCCGTGACGTCCCCACAGACTGTCTAAAACCTGGACGTAGTCTCTGTGCTAGCTTAGCTTAGCTTAGCTTAGCTTAGCATAGCATAAAGATGGATGATGTGATATGTAAGTGATAAATATTCGTACGTTACTCTCTCTGGTGCTCTTTTGTCTGCCGTCGTTCACCGGTGCCCTGAGGACGCGGTGTGTTTAACTTGAGCTGTTACTGAAGTGGCCTGTAACGCTGATTCGCTGTCAGCCTGAATTACGGCCTCCTCTGCCGCCCACTGACTTACTGTGACATGCACTGCAGTAGCTGTCACTCCTGATGCTTTAAAGTGTTTCTTCTTTTTGGTCACGGTGAAAATGGATGTACCCTGAGCAGCTCGCTTCATTTTAGCAGCTGATGAGCAGAAACGTTACACGTTAGTGTTTGTATTAACTGCCACACACACACACACACACACACACTAAACACAGACTTTAATATGAGATAAAGACGAGCCTGCTGATCTGTAACCTCCTCCTCTATTGTCAGCGTGACACAAACCTCGTCTCCTCCACAGACACTAAAGTCTTAATGGTCTTGGCCTGACGGAGGCTGCCCTGCAGGTCTTTGTTCGTCTTTTCTCAGACAGAGACTACGTCCAAGTCGGACTACGTCAGACCTCTGAGTGTTTTAATGAAATGTTTCATCTGCAGTAAAAACACACACCGATGCACACAACATATGCTCGACTAATCCATGAGTCACGACTTCCTGCTGCTCACATGAACAAATGATGAAGTCACGATGACTTTACGGATCATCAACTTAATTCATGCGTTCGTTAAATTAGCAGGAATCCAGTTACAGACAAAAGTCTCTGAACACAGAAACATGAAACGTGCCGCCAAAATCAGTCCTGACCCGTCGAGGCCTGGACTCAGACCTCTGAAGTTATGCTGACACCAAGACGTTTGGGTCCTGGAAGTTTGGAGGTGGACCTCCATGGATCGGACAACACCTTGTTGTGTTCCTCAAACCATTCTTGAACCATCATGGAACACTGTTTCCATGAAAGCGTCTTCACGGTCTCAACAATGCTTAAGTAACGTCCACGTGAACGGCAGGACTCGAGGTTTCCCAGCAGATCAAATGAAACCCAGTGGACGGGTCAGCGTGTGTTCTGACGCCTTTCTAGCATGAACTTCTTCAACGGTTTGAGCTACAGGAGCTCTTCTGTTGGCCTTGGCTCTCCCCCCACATGCATCAATGAGCCACCCTGTCACCGGTCTTTGGACCACTTTTGATCGGTACTGACCACTACAGACCGGGAACTCCCCACAAGAGCTGCAGTTCTGGAGAAAATGTTTACCGAATGTTCACCTGCTGCCAGCGTTGTTGTACTCGAGATCTGTCTTGGTCTCAAGACTACTTTGTGAAGGTATCAAGATGACAAGTCAAGACCAGAACTGTGGAGATCTCACCAGTGTTTCCCAGTAATCACCTGAAAATGTCTAGTTTCTTTCGATACTCTGGTCTCGTCTCTGTCTCGCCCTGCCTTGGTCTTCACTTTGTCTCGACACTCAATTCTTGTTCTTGTCTCAGCCTCGATACACTCTGGTCTTGGTCTCGCCCTGCCTTGGTCTTGGTCTTAGTCTTGGTCTTTTCTTGGTTTCGACTTGGTCTCAACCCCTCAGATTCTCAGTCTCGATATACTGGTCTTGACACCTTAAATTCTCGGTCTTGTCTCGCCCTCCCTTAGTCTTGGTCTTGGTCTTAGTCTTGGTCTTTTCTTGGTCTTGACTACAACACTGCTGTCAAAGTTTTGGGTTTTTTCTCTGATTATAAACGAACGCATGAAGTCACAAATCTTTAACTGATGACACTAATCACACGGAGTCAGACTGAATCATTTATTCATGTTGAGCAGCGTAACTTCATCATCGTGTGATGAATCGTTAAGTTTCAGGTTTTGTACGCTGATTTCTAAAGAGTCACAGTCACATGATTCAAATGAAGTCAGTTTGAAGGAAAATGTTTCACCTCAATCTGTCAGCAGCTTTTAGAAACATCAGCTTCAAACGACGAGCGTTTCCGACAGACTCGTCTCTAAATATAAAAGAGTTCGACCATCTTCTATTTTAAGTTTTATCATCTCCTAAAACACATCCTGGTTTTATCTTCTGCTGTAAGGAGCTCAGCGCTCTCCGGCTGTCGGAGCTTTAAGCTCAGCTCGTTCGGATGTTTTGGCTCTTCTGTTTACACGAGTAAATCCCTCCATGCTGGAGTTTCTGTGTCAGCCTTCCGCTCACCCCCTCCTTTATCCAACACAGGAAACACAACATGAAGCCAGGGCCTTGCTCCCCGAATCATCCACATAACTTCTCTCTTTCTCTTTGCCCCGACAGTCTCAAGACGACCCTACAGAAGAAGCTGTCCAGCGACTCAGTCGACCTGTCCGGCATCCCCCTGTCCACCCGCGACGTCCGTCAGGTCGCCTTCTACCTCCAGACCAACAGAGACAGCGTGGTGGCCGTGGACATCAGCTTCACCGAGCTCCAGGACGAGAACCTGAGGATTCTCCTGCCTCTGCTCGCCTCGCTGCCCAAACTCAGCACCTTAGCCCTGAACGGTAACCGCCTCACCCTGGCGATCCTCAAAGACCTCACCGAGATGCTCAAAGACCCCAAGATGTTCTCCAACCTGGCCTGGATCGACCTGGGCAACAACGTGGATATTTTCACCATGCCTCAGCCGCTGCTGGTCGCCCTGCGTCGGCGCTGTAGCCTGAAGAGCAGCTTACCGACCATCTACGAGTACACAGAGGGGCAACCCTACTGCTACCACCTGGAGACGTCCATCGAGGAGCCCAGCCACTACGAGGAGGAAGAGGAGGACGACGAAGAGGCCGAGGACGACGAAGAGGCCGAGGACGACATGGGGAACAAATTCGAGCTGGAGCCGTGGGCTTTGGGGGAGAAGCAGCTCTCCAAAGACTTCACCCTCCACTACTGCGAGAGGTGATGAGGCGACGCTTTTCAACCGTGGTTGAAGCGTCGTCCCGCGGCACTCTGTTAACTTCCTTCGCCCTTTTCACACCACGAGCCCGGTCACCCTGCCTTCATTCGGAGGCACGAGGGGAGACCCACATTGTGAACTTCTCGTCCCGACACTGGCTACCAAAGCTAATCCTAACCATCTCTGAGTTTACCCACACAAAGATGACAGTGACGGTCACAGGGCGGCGGCGGCGGCGGTGGACTTACTGTGTTGGTGGATGGCGCTCTTGGGAAGAAGGTGCGGTTTCATTGGAGGGGGGGCTGGATGAGTTAATGAACCGGTGCTCTCCTCTTTCTCTTTCTCCCCGTCTGTCTCTCTCTCTCTGATAGCGGCAGCTGAAGAGCCAATCCCAAGGAAGTTCAGATCAGTTGGTTGGATGGAGGAGCAGCATCCCGGCGGTAGCTGAAGTGGAGGTTTAGTTTGGTCCCTCTGGGTTCTCTACCAGGACTGAGACTATCTCTGGCAGGCAGGGCCTAGCTCCACCATTGTGTGTTCTCTGTTAATCTCTCAACAAAAGCTATGACACAAGTTCAACAGACTATACAGCCGACGAACCGTCACGTGACGCCGGCAAAACTGCTAGGTCAAGACTTTTCGCGTTTTTCCCCCCCTTTCCAAATGTCCACTTGTGAATACCCGCGCACACCCTTGTGTAGATGTAAATGAGGACACACAAAACACGGCTCTGTTGTTGTTTCCACGGGCTATTTTTGTGCACTTTTGGTGAACAAAGCAATCTTAGAAGACAACAGGTAGGACTCAACAATGGGTAGATTGTTTTTTGTACTTATGCCTAAATGCTGGTATTCACCTCTTTGTAATTATGGAGCTGTTGTAGTCATCACAGTGTTTCAGTGTATTTACGATGGACCACCGAGTCTTAGCCTGTCCCACTGCCGTTTGTCTCTACGGATATGTTTCCTGACTGTTATCTGTTGCACATCATCGAGTTAGAACTGACCCAAACACTGCAGCGCACTTTAAGGGGACTACTTTTTCCATCCGTGTACATCGAGCGCGTGCCTCTTTAAGGTTAACACGACGACCAAAATGGCTCCTGATTGTTAGAAGGATCATCGAAAAACCTGCATCACCTGATATATAACCAATGTTTAAGTGTTTGTTCTACGTGTTTGTAACCGTGAACTGTCTGTAATTATTTAAAGTTCTGGTGTCTTTTGTCGGTAATTATAATAACGACTATGAAACTAAGCGCAGCGACCTCCGACTGTGAGCTTGTCCGATGTTTGACGATGGAGAGCGCTGTTCATTTTGGTTCGTAGTTCACGTGCGTCGACATCAAACTCTTCCTTGTAACCTGTGTGTACTTGTCTCATGCCAAACACTGACTGCCAATAAAAAGAACCCAACCGAGTAGTGATGTCTTGATGTTTAATTTGAAGATTAGTCCACAAATGGGGCAATAATAAAAGCAATCACCTCGCTGGTCATCGCGTGACGCCTTTACCCATAATCCTCTCCTAGCAACTTTTTGTTGCCGCTGCCAGACATGCTAATGTGGCATTTGCAACAGGTGGCTGCTATAAGGTCAGGGCACAGTGTGACTGTCGCACCCCCCGAGGTCCAAATACCATGTGACAGGGCAACGGTGCCCACCCCGGCAATCATCAGGATCTCATTATGTGACCTTTTCCTTTCAGCGCTGATTTATCTTTTGTGCTTTAATCGTGTGAATCGAAAACACCTCTGGATGCATCGTGTTTGTGACGCTCTCTCGTGTTCATATGAGGCTCCAGCTGCACAGAAATGAAAAACAACAATTTAATAATTAATGAAAAACAACAAACAGAGTCTCTTTGCTGATTGTTCATCGACAGCAGCGACCTCGAGGTTAAAGGCATCGACGGCCGGCTGACGATCACTGTGGTGCATCAGAAAAACACTTTGAGGTCGCTTGTCATCGACTGCAACCAGGATTTATTTATGCAATGTCACTTGACAGGGAGTGCTGTTATACTGAATATCAGCACGGCTGTGATCCGGTCGTATAATCACAGCTGTGCTGATATTCAGAATAACATCAGAAGATACAGTACTACAGTAACGCAGTACAACATTTTGTCAAACACTAGGTAACTGTTGTTGTTAGTCAGGTTTGTTATCAGCTGATCTTACTTAGTTTCTATGCAGGAAATGTTTTTTAAACTCTAAACTATCGAGTTAGTAATATGACACTATACAGTGTCATATTACTAACTCGAAATATGACACCGTAATGTAACGTTAATATTAGAACAGTTGTTAAGTGGAGTGATACTCAAGAGAACAGCATCAGTGCTGTTATTCTCTATATCGGCACTCATGAAACGACTCTTGTCCAACCAGATTACTCGGTCTAAACTAACTGTTGTATTAAGTCCATTTTAAGCACTGTTTTCATGATAACATCCATGTGTTTACATAAAATGTATTCTGGCAACCGTTTTAACCAATTTGTGCACTTCAAATTATCAACAGTTGACACAATTCTTGCAGGAAATTTGCACCCCCTGATCTGGTAGGAAATTGTCCTGAGCGTATGGGTGGCAGAGCCAGGCGTCGTTCATTGGAGGAGGTAACATATGTCTGTATGAGGACGTTCAAGAACCGGAGACTACTTTGAATTTAATGTGGGCTGCTACAGGTAGACAGAGGAGCTCCATGAGGAACACGTGACCTTTCAGGTTGATTGAAGAGCAGGCGAGCCAGGCGCTGGGTAGCATGTTGAGTCGGGTAAGGTCTGATTTTTCTGGGCAACCGAGGCAACAGAAAGGTATTCATTGTAGTATACGAGACAAAAACCTTTATTCCAATATATATTTCATTTATGGTATATCCAATAAACAGTGCAGCTTATAAGGTGAAGGTGAAAGAATAACTCTAAACCAACTAAAACCAGTTTTAACTTCATGAGACTAACAGTGTGAAATAGCCTGCTATGTACTCTTTGTCTCAGATATTGACATGATTTAAGGCACACGTATGATGAAGAATCTGTACAAACGAGCTGAACAAGAAGAGTCTGTCACGTCGGGTCTGTTCAGTCCGAGTCCTTGTGTTCGTGTGCTGTGTGTTGTTGTGCGTTCAGCTGAAAGAGGCCTGGTTCTCGGTGTTGTTGGATGATCTTCCAGCAGGACAAACACCATCTGTTGCAGCTTTTTGTGGGTTTGTTGGCTGCAGGAAGCTCTCTGTAACCTCCAGGCCCTCCTTCATAACCAATGTCAACTGACTCACGGTGTCAGTAACCGGCTGCTTCGCCGAGTTTCCTGGCGTCGGACACGGCGCAGATGCAATCGTCCACCTTCTCCACAGCGTTGACCACGCTGGAGAACTTTGTCGGGGCTTTGTCTTTGTGTCCGAGATCTTTCAGAGCCTGGATGACATCCTGAAGGGCAAACAGAGGAGAGGAGGTTCAGACGGAGCAAACATTGTGTTGTTTTGGTGAATAAACGTACGTACAAAGGCGTCACCTGATCAAATTTGGGCTCAAACTGTGCAGCGTTATCAGACGTGACAAAAACAACCGGAGCAGCGATCGCCTCCTTGAGGCTCTTTCCAAACCAGAGGTGGTTCATGAGCGCCTACAAGACAAACAGAACAATGTTCCTGATGATGATTGCGAGCACAGCATCGCTCACTATGACAACAGTGAGGGGCATTAGTCTGCTGCAATTTATCTAAATGGCACTTAGCGTGATTGCCCTGGAGACGCACCGAGGCGATCCCAGTCGTGATCCTGCTGCCACCAGACCCTCCAATCACCAACGTCTTAGACTGAGACTTCAGCACAGTGGGAGCCACCGAGGACGGAGGCTGCTCCCCTGAAACACAATGAAAGGCGTGATTGACGGGACGGACGGCGGCAATTCAGACTCATCAGTGTGAAGAGGAGAAAATAAATGACAGCTGATGAGCAGACAGCAGCCAGCGTTGAACTACGACTACATTTCATCCTCTCTATTATTATCTATTAATAACTTTTCCATCATAAACTAACGTCTGTTACCTTCTGTTGATCTACACTGACCTGTGATCAGGTGAATGGTGTCTCTGTCATTCGTACGTCTGTTCTCACACTATGTAACTTTGGGCTCCGGGTATGTAAATGTGCTGGTGTTGTGCCAGAACCGGAGCTGGACAATACATAAGTTAGCATCATGGATCACGTTAGCTGCTGAACTCATCTGGTTAGCTATAAATAACTTATCCACTCATAGTGTTTTGCTAGCGATAACGTTAGCAAGCAAACCAGGAGTCTGGATGGATCAGCTGACGTTATCCACCTAAGACAGGATGTTGATACGTGAGCTAGCTCGAATTTGTCTGCGTTAGCAAGCAAGCTAACGTTAGCCCGCTAAAACCACAATATGACAACATGTTTCATGTGCTTGTTGATGTTAACGGACCATTTCTAAGCTAACGTTAGCTGTCCGTTAGCAAAAGGAGTTTTGGACCAGAGTCAGACGAGCGGGCTCAGCAGCCTCTATGGACATAATGGCAGAGGAGAAGAGAGCGAAGAGGACGTTGACGGAGGAAGCTAAGAAGAGAAAAGGAGAGAGTGAGCGAGCAAGAAGCCGCCGGACAAGAGTAAATCTGGGACTGACTTTTAGTGGTTGGTGAGAGCTTGGTGAAATAAAAGGCTGAAAGACAGACGCCGAGCTGGGCTGACTGCTGTTGGACTAGTCAGTAATATTAGCTGGCTGCTATGTCTGCTGTTGTTAGCAAAGGATTTACTTGTCTAGGTTTCATATTACAAAACTAAGAGTCTCCTGTCATGCCAGTTTAGCACATTAGCATTACCAGGAGAGATGTTGTCGGCTCTCCCGCAGAAGTCCGACAGCTGGTTGTTGAGGATGACTCCGGTGTTCGGAGAAAAGACCTTCGAGCCAAATCTGTGAGGAAAATCCAGATCAAACATATACTGTAAATACATACACACTGTACACTAACTGTGCTGTTATAGAAAGCTCTGGCACTGACATGTGGTTGATGGTGCTGGTTACGGACACGGCAGATCCGTACTGATCCAGCACGGACACATGTGTGGTGCCCAGGCCGTCCACATACGAGCTCATGTTGTAATACTGCGGGCTGTGAGTCTGGTCGTCTCTGATCAAACTCCGGATGTAGTTAGCGAAACTTTCCTCTGTGAACTTCTTTGCCTTACGTGAGAGATACAGAGAGATACAGAGGATTTAAAACACACACGTCAGTGTTAAAGGTTAATATGATCGCATGTCAAGGGGAAGTACGGAAGAATAAAGCTGCCACGTCGGAGAAAGAAAAACAGATCGGTGTCACGTTACAGAAAGTTTGTTTTTCACGTTATTACAACTTACAAACTTCTCACGTTACAACAGGAAGTTATTTGTTTTAACATTTCACGTAATGACAAGAAAAAGCAGCATTGTGTTAAAACAGGAAAAGTTAAAATGATAAGTGTTTATTTCATAATATAACGTGAAAAACGTGTTTTTACAACGTTAGACTTAATAAGATAAATAATAATAAGATAAATAGTAAAATGTTAAAACAAGAAAACGTGAAAAACATTTAGTTGTAACAATATAAAATAATATCTATCATAAAAACAAGTTTCTTGTTACGTTAATGTTAACGTGATACCGTAGAAAGTCAAAACAGAAATCAGAGGTTATGTTTGAAAGTGAAACATCTAATACTTAAAAAAAAATCATAAAAAATGGTGGAAAGTAACTAAGTACATTCACTCAAGTACTGTTGATTTTTGGGGTTTCACTTGAAGTAACTTGAGTATTTCCGTTTTATGATACTTTAAACTTTACTACGTTTCGAGGGAAATATTGTACTTTTTACTCCGCTACATTTATTTAACAGTTATGTAATTACTAGTTGATAAACAAACAAAACTTTGTATTTCTGTTTATAAAGTACTTCCAGTCAGCTCCATTTAAACTTGTGTGCTTACTTTAATATGTTCCGTACACATGGCTGATAATACTTGTGTACTTTTACTCCCATTACTTTAAAATAATACTTATATTCAGCCATAATGTTTCACTGGATGGACTCACGTCTTCCGAGCTGAACTTTGGGTCGCGGATGTGTTTCTTCAGTCCGTTGGCAAACTTGAAGGCTTCGATGTAGTGATGATAGGTGAGCGTCTTCTGCTCAGCGCTCAGAGCTGCTGGCTTCAGGTCATATCCTGTAAATAAACCAATCAGATTGTTACGTTTCTAACGTGTCTGACGAGCTTCGTGTTGTGACGTTTGTGTGGATCTGAACCTTTCATGATGTTGAGGATGAGGCTGAGGAGGATGCCTCCAGCGGGAGGTGGAGGTATGTACATCTGGTACTCTCCCAGAGGAACTTCCCACGCGTCCGTCACCGTTACTTGATACTCGGCCAAGTCCTTCGCCGCGAGCATTCCTCCTGAGCAGAAAAACATTCACACAAAGCAAAGCTGAACGTCTCCACATGATCAAGACTTTGAATGGATGCCGGCAGCTCGGCCTGGAGACTGCGAGCGATCGCTGCAGAGCTCTGCATTGATTTGTCCGTTTGTAATTAGATTACTGAAGATAGAAGAATGGTTGAAGCCCGTCTGACAATACCTGCCTCCTGTATGTCAGCGATCAAATCCTCTGCTATCCTCCCCGTGTAGAACGCGTCGGCCCCGTGAGTCGCGATTGTCTCCAAAGTGTTGGCCAGTTTCTCCAACTTCACGACGTCGCCGGTCTTCAGCAGGTTCCCGTCCTCGTCTGAGTACAGCTTCCTGAAGGACAGACAAAGGAGGCGTCAGGTGAAGGTGGAGAGGCGAGGTGTTCGTCAGATCTTCGGGTGGGTTTGTACTTCAGTGACTGCGTCTGGTTGGTGTCCAGGTACTCGATGTATCGGCCGAGGATCTCGGGGATGGGGAATCCGTCTCTGGCCAGCCTGATGGTCGGCTCAAAGAGGTCGGACCACGGCAGCTTCCCGTACAGCTCGTGGGCCTTTTCGTAACCACGAATCTCACCTGGAACCCCGATCCACTGAGGACCTGGACGGAAGGAAAGCAAATACAGGTGAGGTGCTTGAACTCAAGGCGGCCATCAGACGCCTGGTTGCTCAAACAAGCCACCTGTAACGACACCCACCTGTCAATCAAAGCGTCCCACGCTCTTAATCCTGCATAACTTTAAGCCTTAATATAATCTGTACAGGTGAGTTGTATATAAATTCACCCTCAGTACAGTTGTCATGAACGGGGAAATTAGCTATAGAGACCAAAACTGTTTTTTGTACCAGGCTGTAAACATGTTTATTTCTGCTGTGAAGTTGGACATTTGAACATGGGGACTTATGGAGACTGACTCACTACTGGAGCCAGCCTCAAGTGGACGAGAAGAGCTGGGTCGGTGTACTGATACTGACGACCTGACGCAGGTATGTAAGTGATAATATGTTTATTCTGTTACACTTCCTGTCTGGTAGCGTTCTTGTACTGTGATGTTTACACGTGTCACAACAGGATTAAGAGCTGCTGCTGTTCCTCTGAGTGTGTGTGTGTGTGTGTGTGTGTGTGTGGTCTTGGCTGAGCGCTCGACTCGTGGTCGGTTCCTCTGTCAGGATGGTGGTCGGGGCCTCCGGTGTGTTTACAACCAGACGACCAGAGAAGACATTTGTATGTCCAAGAAAGGCTGACGGCGGCGGACGTGGTGTAAATCTGTCGACTTTTCTTGTAAATAAACGTCTCCAGATGTGAAGCTGAAGGAGTTAGTTGATAGAAATGTTTATTTATGTGTGTGTACTCGAGCCCGGCGGTGACCCGGTGACCTCTGATCATTCAGGTAACGGAACAGAACCAGAAAAACAAGAAGAGCTCCTCTCAGAGGAATGAGGAAGACCAACCCGACAAGAAGTGTACCTGACATCAGCTGGAAGTTCTTGGGGCAGGACTGCAGCAGGTCGGACTTCACGTTCTTCGGCACCGTCTCTCTGGAGTTGATGATCTTCGCCTTACCTTTAAAGAAAAACAAAGAGGAGACTTGATGCGTGAAGCTCACCTGTGCAGCAGGGCGCTCTGTGGCTCAGCTGAGAGTTACCTGAGCTGTCCATCACGGTGAAGATGGACCCCCCTCCGATGCCCATACTCTGCGGGTTCATCACGGAGGTGCACAGCAGCGCGGCGATGGCGCCATCTACCGCCGAGCCCCCTCTCTGGAGCACGTCCCTGCAGGAGTTCATCACATTATGAAGAATTTTAACATGTATATGTTGCAGATGAGCGTGACCGGGACACGGAACTGCCGCGCTCCTTTTGCATATTTGGCGATGTTACATAAAGCGTGCAGTGTCCGTGTTTGTTAGAGGGAGAATTAACTCCTTACTGACTTATTATGACCCAAACAGATTAATAAACGTGACATAATGTTTATATAAACGTGACTTCATCACGCAGGTCATCAAATCTTAAATCAAACCATCAAATCAAACTTTAATCTGATGCGTAAAATTCGATATTTTTCAGTTTCTCCGGGATCAAAGTGTTTGAATCAAACTCACCGTCCGACCTCTGAACATTTCTTCGTGTCTGCAGCCACCGCAGCGCTGGAGAAAGTGTCATCAGGACACTTGCGCCTCACAAGTACACAAATAAGCACAATTACCGCAATCACGCACAGCAACATCAGCGCGCAACAGGTGTACACGCGCGCCTTGGACCGCGCCATGGTTGTTTTTTTGTTTTTTTTATCCAAGCAGCTCCGCGCGGGTTTATTGAAGTTTCATCAGAGTTTTACAGGTTTATCTCCTCTATTACCGGGAGTCTGTAGCTTTGCCCCATCAGGAGGAGGTGCATCGCACAGTCTGGCTCCACCTTCCCTCCTCCGCCTCGAGCGCAAAGATAACAAGCTGTGGAGCAACTGTTGAGCCACTGATACGGAAGAGGATTAGAGCCACATGTAAAGTATTTACTCCAGAGATTAAAGTCAACACAACAACAACAACAACAACAACTCAGATTTATCTTTTTAAACTCTTAATCCTGACTTCAAACTCAGATTTATGAGTTAAGCCCATCTGGGTTTTCTGCACTTTACATGATTTGTTATCTTTGTCAATTCTATGTCATTTTAACTGCAAATAAATCAAAATAAAACTAAATTATGACTTTAAACTCTTAATCCTGATTTTAAACTTACATTTATGACTTTAATCCTGACTTTAAACTCAAAATTATGACTTTAAACTTAACTTTATGACTTTAATCCTGACTTTAAACTCTTAATCCTGACTTTAAACTTAACTTTATGACTTTAATCCTGACTTTAAACTCAAAATTATGACTTTAAACTCTTAATCCTGACTTTAGACTCAGAAATATGATTTTAAAATCTCAATTATAACTTCAAACTCTGAAACTTTAAACATTTAAAGTCAATATTATAACTTTATACTCTTAATCCTGACTTTAAACTCAAAATTATGACTTTAAACTTAACTTTATGACTTTAAACGTAACTTTATGACTTTAAACTCTTAATCCTGACTTTAAACGTAACTTTATGACTTTAAACTCTTAATCCTGACTTTAAACTTAACTTTATGACTTTAAACTCTTAATCCAGATTTTAAACTCAAAATTATGACTTTAAACTCTTAATCCAGATTTTAAACTCAAAATTATGACTTTAAACTTAACTTTATGACTTAAATCCTGACTTTAAACTCTTAATCCTGACTTTAAACTCAAAATTATGACTTTAAACTCTTAATCCTGACTTTAAACTCAAAATTATGACTTTAAACTTAACTTTATGACTTTAAACTCTTAATCCTGACTTTAAACTTAACTTTGTGACTTAAATCCTGACTTTAAACTCTTAATCCTGACTTTAACCTCAAAATTATGACTTTAAACTTAACTTTATGACTTTAAACTCTTAATCCTGATTTTAAACTTAACTTTATGACTTTAAACTGTTAATCCTGACTTTAAACTCTTAATCCTGACTTTAAACATTAATCTGTGTGTTTGTGTTAATTAATGAATGGATGTTCCAGGTGTAATTATGATCAGTACAGTTTGTGGATGTAAACAGTCAGTTCATGTTTACAGTTCTCAGACCAGCTGATCATTAACACACGTCACTCTTCATAATGATGACGTGTTGGCGGCCTCTTTGTTCTCTGAGACTTCCTGGACTAGTTATTTGGTCACCATTTAACTGCTGTGAGCTGCACTGCATCATGGGACATGCTGTCTGTAGTCACGTCAAACTGTAGTCCATGGGCGCGCCACGAATCGACAGGAAGCGTCAAGTCCTCCACAGACCACCAGAGGAAGACCGGATGTGAGCCTTCAAAATAAAAGTGTTGACAAAGGTAAGCTTGGAAAACAAAGAATCTCAATGTTTTTACTGCTGCAGCTGTGAAAGGTTCATGATTGTGTCTTAAATTAATCAAATAATAAAAATCTGCAAACTTATTCTATCAAACCAAGAGTCCAAAACTCAATTTGAACTTCTTAAATTTAAGTTTTAATTAAAGAAATTAAGCCAACACAATTAATTATCAGTTATTATTATATAATAATAAAATTATTAATTTATTCATTTTGTCAATAAACTTAGCAGTTAACTGCTGAATCAGCTCTAAATGTTAAAAAATAGATAGAAGTATTGTTTCAAACGTTCTTACAGTGCTAAAAGAGTTCCAACAACATGAAATAAAAACGCTTTTGTACATTAATGGTTTCCTTTTTCTGACTGGTTGATGTTTAAATATGCAAACTAGGCATTATGTAATTAAAAATGCACTAATTCCCACACATTTAAAGAACATAAATTGGATAAACTCAGGTTCAAACTTGTTGTTTTATGTTGTTGACATGTCAGAGTCAAAGGCAGACATAAAAAACATCAATGTTCTCCATGTTTTTATGAGCCAAATGTGTAAAAAACCTGTTAGCTGGCTCCATTTATGAGCTAACATTAGCTAGCTGTCAATACATCCCTGTTTGTTAACAAGCTAACGTTAGCTAGCTCAAACCACGATATAACAGTATATTCTGCATTCTTTATAGTGATGTTAGCTTTAACTTTAGACTGTTGTAGTGGCTGCTGGTTGTTTGTTGACATTAACTCCATTTATAAGCTAACCTTAGCTGCCGTGACGTTAGCTTTAGCTTTGGACTTGTGGTTGTTGACGTTAGCTGCTTCCATTGCTAAGCTAACCTTAGCTAGCTGTCAATAATTCCCCTTAAGTAAGCAAGCTAATGTTAGCCAGCTCAAACTCTAATATCACAGTATATTTGACATATTTTGCCTTAACGTTAGCTTTAGCTTTGGACTTGTTGTTTGTTAAGGTTAGCTGCCTCCATTGCTAAGCTAACGTTAAGATAGCTAAACCTGCTCCAGGTGAATAGGGTCAAAATTTAAACTCACAGGTGTCAACATGAAACTTCACCAGCTGATTAATCAAGACGATTATTTTATGTACTACAAGTTCAATATGCAAATGAGACGTTATCTAACGTAACACAAGACAAAATGTGAATTTATTATTTATTAATTGACTTTTTTTAGACTTTTAATTAGAAATTGTTGCAGCATTGCTTCACATGCAGGTGGGAGGAGTTTGCACTTTATTTTGAAAGGGCAAACCGGATGTGTGGCTGCTGCTGTGCTGCTGTGTGTGTCCTCTGGTGGAGCTTCAGTATTTACAACAATACAATCAGAAGGCTGCTGTCCATCAACACACACACACAGACAGACAGACAGACAGAAAGGCGGGCGGTGCTGCTGCTGTCTGTCTGTTTTTAAAGGATGGGTGTCGCCTCCTCCTCTTTCACCTCCTCCACCTCCTCCTCCGCCTGTCGGGTCTCCCTCTGAGCGTCTTCTCGGACTCCACTTCCCCCGTCATGTTGGCGCGTGCTCTCCGTCCTCCTCGCCTCCTCGCGCACTGCAGTGGTGCGCAGCTTCTCCCGGAGAGACACCTGTGCGCCTCCGCACACGCGTGAATGTTGAAGCAAGGTATGCGCACCCAAAACACAAAGACGCGCGCGGTGTTTGTGCGTGATTGTTGGAGTGTGTGTGTGTGTGTGTGTGTGTGTGTGTGTGTGTGTGTGTGTTGGTCAGGCTGGGTTAGGGAGGATCCATCAGAGCTCCATGTTTGGTTTGGTGCGGAGCGTCGTGGACTCCTGACGCAGTGCTCTGCAGCTCCACGACCATTATATAATCATGCCAGACATTTATTTGATTATTTTAATACGTTAACCTCCTCCTCTCCTCTCCTCCTCTCCTCCTCTCCTCCTCATGGAGGATCAGTTTGTGGGTGGGTATCAACACTGTTTACATAATCCGATGCGTTTCGTGCGCACGCATGTGTGCGCAAAAACCTGAAAGGTTCGCCGCGATGTGCCCATGACTCATGGCTTTACACAGCGCAGCACAGAGGTGTGTGTGTGTGTGTGTGTGTGTGTGTGTGTGTTGCAGTCATTTTTGAAGTGTGTGTGGGTGAGTTTCAGCAGGTGTGATCACACTCAAACAGCTCCCTTCCCTTCCCTTCCCTTCCCTCCTTCCCTCCTCTCCTCTGTCCTTGTCTTTGTTGTTTCAGCCTGAAGGCGCGGCGTCTGTCTGAGCGATCCGCAGCGAGCAGCAGCGAGGAATCTACCGCACAGCCGTCATGCACAGCAGAGACAGCTTCCCTCGCTGCAGAGTGCTGACATGTTCAGACTGAAGCGTGTGAAGTGTGTCCGATCAGATCAGCAGAGTGTTTACATCACGGGGGGCGCCGCCGCCGCCGTCCAGACGTGTTAACCGAGCCTTCATCAGCACTTTAGTCCCGGCGTGATGGAGTGGTCGCTGGAGAACGTGAGGGAGATGGTGGCCGGAGGGATGCAGTCCATCAGGGAGTGTGAGATCTGCGCCTTCGCCATCGCCATGTGCGTCCTGCTGCTCTTCATGTGGTACTGTTACCGGGTGGGCCGCGAGCACGGCTCCAGCCCGTTGCGTGGGCGGTACCTGGCGGGGCCCGGCCGGATCGGCGGGGTGGTGGGAGGCTTCATGAGTTCAGACTGCCGCGGCCGAGGCAAAGGGAAGCACGGGGCGATGCTGGAGGAGCAGAACGGGTTCGCCTTCTGCCAGTCGGCCGAGTGTTTCCGATGCACCAGCGCCGGAGAGAGTCTGAACCAGAGGCTCTACCACAGCCTGCAGGACTACGCCAAGCGCTACACCTGGTCAGGTATGGGCCGGGTGCACAAAGGAGTCCGAGATCAAGGCCGCTACCTGAACAGCCGACCCACCATCCAGCGGCCGGAGGTCTTCTTCCTCCCGGACCTCCCGTCGGCACCGTTCTTCTCCAGAGAGGTCCAAAGACACGACGTTGAGCTGCTGGAGCAGAGCTTCCCCGCCCTGCTGGCCGAGTTCGAGAGCATCTACCACCAGCCGCCGGCCCGCAGCGGCTCCTCCCTGCCCCCGGGGTGGAAGGCCAACAGCACCCCTCGTGGGCAGTGGTGGACCTACTACCTGGTGAACCAAGGCACCCCGCTGGTGCTGAACGTCCGGAGGTGTCCGCGGGCCTGGAGGGTGCTCGGCCAGCTGCGCACCTTCATCGCCAACAACGTGTTCGGGAACGCCTGCTTCTCCGTGCTGACGCCCGGAGCGCTGATCACCGAGCATTACGGCCCGACCAACGTCAGGCTGCGATGCCACCTGGGTAAGAGCGAGTCATGTGACGTGTGAGGCTCAGGCGAGGCGCACCTGAGCCCTGCGAGCTATAAATAGAGATGTTTGTTGTTGTGTGAGAACACGGGACGCTCGGAACAGGACGTTTTGTCTGGGAGGTTGCTTAGCAACACAAAATGCTTTAAAATGGATGTAAGCCTCACAGTGACACACGGTGGTGGTGGTTGTGTTTCTCCGGCAGGTCTCCGTGTGCCGCCATCCTGCGAGCTCGTGGTCGGTGGTGAGCCGCAGTGCTGGTCCGAGGGCAGCTGTCTGCTGTTTGATGACTCCTTCCTGCACCGGGCCTTCCACGAGGGTAAGACGGGTTAATCTGATACCGAGAGACGATCGACAGGAAGTGAAGCCAACACAGGGAGTGCAGTTCCTTTTGTCGTCCACTTGAGGCTGGCTCCAGAAGTGAGTCAGTCTCCATAAGTCCCCATGTTCAAATGTCCAACTTCACAGCAGAAATAAACATGTTTACAGCCTGGCATCCCAGGAAAGAATCAGTTCAGATAGCTGCACAGCTATCTGCTAACTTTAGCTGCTGTTAGCTTGTTAGCTCAGTTAGCCATGCAGGTAGCTGGTTGGTGTTTTACACCTCCAGCACAGGAGCTTTGGACCGCCCTGAGAAGGAGGTCTACAGGCCCTGAAGGGGAATGCAACGATTTTTAGATCAGGTACAGGACTGCCAACATGTTGTTGTCCTGAGCTTCACAGCGGCTCTTCAGAAACCTGTCGGGACGTCACGGAGTCTACGTCCATGTTTTATACAGTCAGTGGTGGGTATGTGGGAGCAAAGACACCAGCCATGCACGTAACTTCTTTTGGTACGTCAATGACACAATTAAAGATAATCTGAGAAAGAAATACCAAATGAATGCAAGATTATGTATCTGTATGTACCTGAACGTGTCGCAGGAAACAACAGATATATAGTCAAGACAGTACTGAGCCCAAACAACAGCTAGTAAGAGAGATGTGTAGTGTGGAAGAAGTGACCTACTGACTTAGATTCAAAGATTCAAAGAGACTGTCTTGGCTGCTGAATGGGAAAGTGTGTAATGTACGACCACTGACAGTGTAAAGACTGGATGTAGTCTTTGTGACGTCGCCCACAGGTTTCTAAACAGCCACAGCCAAACTACCCAAGCTAACTAGCTAACAGCAGCTACAGCTAACGAAAGTTAGGAGCTAGCCGGGGAAATTAGCTATAGAGACCAAAACTGTTTTTTGTACCAGGCTGTAAACATGTTTATTTCTGCTGTGAAGTTGGACATTTGAACATGGGGACTTATGGAGACTGACTCACTTCTGGAGCCAGCCTCAAGTGGACGACAAGAGGAACTGCAGTTTCTGTGTTAGCTTCACATCACAGCCATAAAGGTTGCCGCTTGTACTGCTTGAACTGAACACTATAAACCCAGGAGACCTGCAGCTACGACTGTTTTATGTACGTTTGTTGTTTGTGTCGGTGCAGGCGGCGCCGAGGACGGCCCCAGAGTCGTCTTCATGGTGGACCTCTGGCACCCGAACGTGGCCGCCGCTGAGAGACAAGCCTTGGACTACATTTTCACTCCGGGCCGCTTAGAGGACAAAGAAGGGAAATAGAAAGAAGTCGTGAGTCCGACCAAAAAAGAGACGAGCGAGGGCGCGTTAGGGAAGTGTCTGATTGTCGGAGCAAAACTGTTTTTTCTGCCTCCAGACCAGCTCGCACATTCACTGTGTACATATTCTCCGTCTCATGCATAGCAGATGAGCAAACATTGGACCTCTTTTATCAGTCAGCCATTTCGTTAACGCGACAGCGGCGACATTTTAGCATTTTAGAGCGCCTCTACGTACGTCTCATGTCATATTCAGACCAGATAAATGACTTAACGATGTGTCGTGTGCATTAATCAGCTCCGAACCCCTTCACGTGTTTTCATACATTTCCGCAAGGGCTAAAAAATTTAATCATCCAACACATCCGACATCAGTTAGCACATTTCTTTCAAGCGTTGGACAAACGTTCACCTCGTTTATTTGCATCAAATCACGACTGAAATAAAGAAAGCTAGGATCAAGCGTCAGCCTCCCATCAACCTGATCCGGTCCGGCCGCTGAGCCCGGGTCTGTTGCTTGCTAACGGCAGATTCAGTTAGCACCGGTTTATAAGTGGTTAGCTAATTTAGCTAAGTGGTTGAGGGTAAAGCTAGCTGTCCATCAGGAAACTCACAGAGAGTTGACGGCTAGCCGCAAACTGCTGCTAACTGTACCTGCCGTTAGCTCCGTTAGCCAATCGAAGGTGTTTATACCTTTAGCAGTGGATGGGTGACACAGAACCTACGTCCATGTTTTATACTGTCTGTGGCAAAAACAGTCAAGATAGGGCGGGACTTGTTGCAGATATTGATTAGCGTTTAGAGTAGCCAGCTAGCACTATAATTTAGCATCAATCTAACAGGGAATACAGCAGCCTACCGAGGTGGTTTTCTTACCGGGTTTGGCTCCTGGAGTCAGTTCAGTTAGCTACACGGCTGACCACGAACTGTAGTTGCTGTTAGCTAGTTAGCTGTGCTCCAGCTAGCTGTGAAGCTGTGAAGCTAGCTGCAGCACAGGAGCCTTGGGGCCGCAAGGAGAAGGCACAAGATGGCGTCGACCGGAGCCACCACAGTCTGCTTCACAACGGCTCTTCAGAAACCTGAGGGTGACGTCACGGAGACTACGTCCGTGAGATATGGAGGGACTTGTTGCAGATATTTGTTAGCGTTTAGAGTCACCAATAGCACTGCAGCTAGCGCAGGGAGTAGCCGGGTTTAGCTCCTGGCATCCCAGGGCTAAGTCAGTTAGGTTAGCTACATGGCTAGCCGCTAACTGTAGCTGCTGTTAGCTAATTAGCTCAGTTAGCCGTGAAGCTAGCTGGTTGGTGTTTCACACCTCTTAGCAGAGGAGCTTTGGGAGGTGAGTGTCACGAAGGCTCTACGTGACGTCGCGAATACGTCGTCCATGTTTATGCAGTCTGCGGTTGGCCTGCAGAAACATAATCTCTCTCGCGTCGCGTGTCTTTTGATAACTGAGGTCCAATGTCGATCACGACATGAATGTTTACAGACGCCGCTAACGTCTCCGTCATGACTCCTGCTGGTGTGGTAGTTTATCGTGCTCTCCCCCTCCTTTTTTGGAAAAATCAGTCCTGCTTTCACGCTGAGACATGGTTAGAGAAGCACATTTTTAGGTCGAGTCGTGCTGTAAACACTGGAGAGGACGCGTTTTTGGTAAATTTACTAAACTCATAATTTGGTTGTATTTGATATCAGGTTTGTATTTCTGTAAATAAGGTCGAGGTTCAAAAAAAAACAAACGCCTGAGCGGTCTGAGATGTTTTGAAATGATTGTCTTCAATGCTATAATTATTGTGTTGTCTTGATTTACAGCTAACGCGATCCATGAAGTCATTTTGATAGATTAAATTTGTAGATTCTGTAAAATGTTTATGAAGTACGATGTTCCGTGACGTGTTTCCTTTTTTTGTTTTTTAATCACCGCCTCAGTCCTTAATTCTTCTGCAGCACTTCATGGATGATACGTGTGCAGTGAAAATTAATCTTCAGCAGCTTTAATGGTCCATCTATTCGATTCTGATGTTTACAGACGTGCGTACGGTTATTTCCACGCTGTTTACCGACACTCACATTGAGCTGTCCGTGATTCGGTTTGATTCATTCCTGAAGCTTTCGCTTAAAAAAAAAAAAAAACACGCGGTACACAGTGGGGCGGCCATTTTGTTTACATTTGATGAAGGATTTGTCCTTTAACACCTTCTTGTGTGGATTTTGAACAGTATTTCTGTACGTTTAATAAATGGTCGAGTATCTTATTTAACCAGCTGTTGTCAGGTGTGTCACTTTTACACTTTAGTCTCAGGTTTCCTCCAATATCTGGACAAAAAGTCACGTGAGAGGTACTTTCAGGTATTCTTCATCATATTTACGTGTTCATTTTATGTATTAATCTCGTTTAATTCCCTTTCTCGGTTAGCTATAGCAGCATGTGGACTAATGGTGTGCAACACGAGTTAACGTTAGCTTAAAAATGGATTTCGCCAGCGTCAACAAACAATCTGCAGCCACTACAGCACAGAGTCCAAAGTCAAAATACTGCAAACCATGTGAAATATATTGTGGCATTTGTTGGCTAACGTTAGCTTTTAATGTTAGCTGCTAACATGGATGCTTTGCTAGCTAGCTAACATATCAAGATGCAGTCTTGGGCGGCTAACGTTAGATAATTAATTAAGACTCTGGAGCTGATCTGGCTGTAAATTGTCTGTTTGTCAGCTGGCTGGTTAACGTTAGCTTGCTCACTTGCTAACATAATCACTACCAAAATGCTATCTGAATGGATATGTTATTCATAGCTTGCCAAATGACTTCACCAGCTAACTCTTTAGCCAACAGTTAATGATGTAACGGTACAAAGTAAAGGTTAGCTAGCGACTTCTTTCTACAAGCCAAGAGTGATGCTAAGCTGGGGCTAACTAGCTAAACCGGCGCTGGCTGCTCGGCGTGGCTCGGCGTTGGTTGCTCTGTGGTGTTGGCTGATGGTAACAGGTTATTAACGTTATTCCAGACATTTCACTTTTAGCCATGCGTTAGCTTTAGCAACAGGATGCTAATGCCTTGTTAGCTTGTACAGAACCTGTAAATGAGTTTGTATCAGGTGATTCAAAGTCAACGAGCCCGTCACCGTTCAGGATGTCTTCCACTTCCTTCACCTGGGGACAAAAAGGTTGGTGAGAATAGTTCACAGGCTCTCTGTTACCTGTCTTACCTGTGTTCAGTCTCAGGTTGGCTGTCATACACCTCTTGTCCTTGTGACAGCCTCAAGTTGAAGTCTTTAGTCTGTCTTTAGTCCATTCTGCTGAACGCAGCGTTTCATTAATTAAACGTCAAATCCTCGTTAAACAAACATCAGCAGCTGAACAGTTGAAGAGAAACGCTGCGCTGGTATCGATGAAACGATGTGAAGCAGGAGGACAGAGTAACTGTCTGCTCAGCAGGTGTAGTTTTACAGTATCAGCACATGGAGGCGTCAGCACGCAGAGATTATTCTCTGCTGTCAGACCTCCAACGCCTCCCGGAGGACACGGAGCAGTAAAGTGCTGAATAATAACATTGTGTGTACAAGAGTGTGTGTGTGTGTGTGTATTATACACATATTATACGTATATTATATAATATATATATTCTGTATAAATTCCCTTTAGAAGCAGTATAAAGAGAGGTTCTGAAATATTACAGTGTTTTACTGTAAAAAACAAAATACAGTTTAACCTTTTCTAATATTACGGTAAAATGATGTTACTACTGTTGATTTCATATTTAAGGTTTTATTCCATATTTTAAAGTGCATGTAGGTTTTACGGTGAAAAACTGCCAAACCATGACAGTAAAAGACCATTAAATATTACGGTGTTTTACTGTATAATTAACAGATTCTAAATATTGCTTTATTCTGTATAAATTCCCTTAAACTGCAGTATAAATAAAGTTTAGAGATATTTACTAAAAAAACAAAAGAGATGACAGTAAATGACTTTAAAATACGCCATTAAATATGACCGTGTTTTACAGTATACAGTAAAATACTGTCATATTTCTAAACCTTTATTTGTACGACATTTTAAGGGAATTTATACTGAATAAAGTATTTTTATTAGAGACTGTTTAATATTTAATGGCACATTTTACAGTTTTTTACCGTAAAATCTACAAACATTTTAAAATATGAAATAAAACCCAACCGTCTTTTACCACAGACTGTATAAAACATGGACGTAGTCTCGGTTTCTGAAGAGCCTCTAATCTAAAGACACGGATCATCAGCGTACCTGAATGAAGCCTTAATATAATGTGAACAGGTGAGTTGTATATAAATTCACCCTCAGTACAGTTGTCATGAACGGGGAAATTAGCTATAGAGACCAAAACTGTTTTTTGTACCAGGCTGTAAACATGTTTATTTCTGCTGTGAAGTTGGACATTTGAACATGGGGACTTATGGAGACTGACTCACTTCTGGAGCCAGCCTCAAGTGGACGACAAGAGGAACTGCAGTTTTTGACACTTCTATGGGGAGGTTAGTCTGTGGGGTCTCTGTGGGGCCCCACAGTTGCTTAATCCGGCCCTGCACATGGAGCTACATCCTCTTAGTGAACGTTATTTTAATGTTGTCTGAGTGTTTTCTGGATGTTGTCAGCTCCTCGTGAGGCTCAGTGTCACCTGTGTTTGGTCTTACTACCGTCCACACCCACGTCACTGCCACGAGACCGCTTCACATCAATGAAAAGGTGACGTGCGTGCGTGCGTGCGTGCCTGCGCGCGCACACGGTAATCAGGTGGTGAAATGTAGCCCAGCTTCCCGCGGGCAGGGCTCTGCGTGCTGCTGATGATGGGTCCACAATGGAGAGGAGGCGGCGTGCGGTGCCGATGATCGACCCACCGACAGCAGAACCGCAGCCATGAGCTCCACCTTCCCCAAATCCGAGTCCACCACCTCCTTACTGAAGTCCTCCTCAGCGGCGAGGAGACCCGCACACCTCCCTGAACGCACAGCGGAGAGCCGGAGGAGTCAGCATCAGCACCAGCACCAGCACCAGCACCACCACCAGAGCGGCGGCAGCAGAGCCGCAGAGGAGTCCTTCTGGTCGGCCGAGTGCGACATCAGTGCCCGGAGACCTCTGTGCCATCCGTCCCTGCTCGGCAGCCAGGACAGCAGCGCAGCCACGCGGGGCAAGTGTAAGCCGCACACCCCGCACGGCCAAGTCCCCGACCCGCCGGAGCCAAACGGCGTGAGGGAGCGGCGGGCACACCGGCACCACCACCGCAGGAAGCACCACCAGCGGGATGACCGTCCACCTGCACCCGAGCAGCCCGAGCACCCGCGGCACCGCTGCCACGCGCACTCCCGCCCGGTCCCGAGGGTGCCCTCTCTGTCGGACAGCAGCAACAACGACGACCGGGCTCCTCTGTGCGAGCCCGGGGCCAGCCTGGCTCACCACAGCGGCGGGCAGGTGAGCAGCCCGTCCCCGTCCTCGTGCTCTCTGCTGCCGCTGTCCAGCAGCAGGTCGTCCCGGAGGTCCCGGAGGTCCAGCGCCGCTTCCTCCGCGTCTGACATCAACTTACGCACCATCCTCAACTCTCTGTTCGGCCAGGTGAGACAGCTCAGAGCGGCTCCATCAGGCTCCATCAGGCTCCATCACATCATTAATCATGTAGTTAATGAGCTCAGACAGGAAGAGGTTAACTGTTTACAACCAACACACACTAATGTGAGGCAAACATTCATTTGTTATGTAAGTTAAGCCTCCTACAGACCTCCACCAGCTCTGCTGTGCTAATGTGCATCCACATATATAAATATATATCCATGCTCTGCACACTGCAGGCTCTGATGCTGCTGATGGATGGAGGCTCTATTTTCAGCCTGAAGTCTATTTACATGACAGAAGAGCTCTCAGTCTGTTTGTGATCCTGAATCAGGCGTCCGGTTACGTAGAAACAGACTCTGTCCAGCTACAGCTGCAGATAAGCTGTGAGTCAGCGAGCGAGCAGCTCTGTGGAAACATTAGCGTGACCTGAAAACGACGAGGAACACATGCATGTTGTGTTTGGACGGATACGTGAGCAGGTAGATGATGATGGAGGTCAGGGTGACCTTGGCTTCGCCTGCAGAGGGCAGAGGATGGCGAGGGGCGGGTGTGAGGAGCAGGAAGTGTCTGAGCACAAACAAACGTGTTTTGGTGCATAGAGGAGGTTAAATATGAAGAAATGTGCGAGATGTTTGGTGTCACAGAAAGATGTGGTGATGCAAAGAGGGCGGTGAGCCGCCGAGAACAAAACAAGCTGAGCTGAGTCCAGTCCGTCCACGTTCCAACCCTCAGCTACGGCCATGAACTTCAGGTAGTGACCACCTCCTCCAGAGGCTGAGCCTTAGAGTGAAACACAGGTGAGCCTCATGAGGAGCTGATAACACTCAGAAAACATTAAAATAACGTTCACTAAGAGGATATAGCTCCATATCCAGGGCCGGATTGACCAACTGTGGGGCCTCAGAGGGGCTGAAAAGGAGCCAAGGGGCCCCACAGACTAAACTCCCTATTGAAGAGCCAAAAACTGCAGTTCCTCTTCTCGGCCACTTGAGGCTGGCTCCAGAAGTGTTTGACATCACTCTTGCTCTGTCCATCTTTGTTTATCTTCTTCTAAATATGTAAATATGCTGCAAATTGTTTCTCTTGTTTGTTTGTGGTTTTTTTTACATTTTGAGGTTTTCACAGGGGGTTTTATTTTGAAAATCCGCCAGATTCTTTATGCCGTTTCAGTGACTTCCTGTCAGCTTGAGCTGCTCGCGACGTCCGTCAGTTCTCGGTGCAGACCGCCGTGCTTCAGGTTGGTCCAATTATCTCGAGGTCTTGTGATGGTAAGATGTTGCGTGAGTTGGTGCGGCGCCTGCAGTGCTGTGGATGTTGTACTGGTACCAGTTGTGGTTCAGAGGGAGCTGAGCCTGAAGACAAAGCTCTCGATCTTCCAGTCCGTCTACGTTCCAACCCTCACCTATGGTCATGAGCTTTGAATGAGCTTTTAGCACTGAGACAGGGCGAGGAGCTTGGAGTGGAGCCAAAAGGAGCCAGCTGAGGCAGTTCAACATCTGATCTGAGCGCCTTCCTTTGGAGGCGTTCAGGCCACGTCCAACTGGTTTACCCCCGGGGCAGACCCAGAACCTGCTGGAGGGATTATGTAGCCCATCTAGCCTGGGAACGCCTCCAGGAGGAGCTGGGATGTTGCTGGGTAAAGGGTTGACTGGGACGTCCTGCTAAACCTGCAGCTGACCCCAGATAAGGTTCCTCCAAAAGATGTTAGATCAAAGGTTACTAGAAGGTGTGAAACGTTCATGTCAGAGGAGGCGTCGGGTCGTGTTGATGAGGCCAACAGTACTCAGGAAAACCTGTTTTTGTGGCGTGAGGGGTTCGTCCTGAGCGTCCGGTTGGGTCGCCTCGGAGTCCTCAAAGAGTTCAGGTCCTGTGGGGCCATCAGGAGGTGACGACAGACTCAGGTGCACCTTCACCGTCTCCGTCAGGTTGAACCCCTCGATGAAGGAGCCGACGTTCGCTCAGCGGTGACGTACAGACTCCGTCGGGGGAGTTCAAACGTCTCCTCGAGGTTTCTGCAAAGCGACAAATGAGTCTGGCACGTAAAGAATCGAGCAGCTGGAAATAGGTCGTCACGCGATGTTCCTGTAAAGTTGCCGGGTAGAGATTTTTTTCCACAGAAAGAGCCGACACCTCACGTCACGGACGACCCTGACGCAAAGGTCAACTCGTCATCGCCTCGCCCTCCCCGTCACTGAAACACTGAACCTGACTCTGAACCACGAGGCTGTTCATGAAGGTTCCTCACTGAGTGTCCGCCGTGAGAGCGGTTTGAATGCTCTGAATGAGGAAAGGAGCCTCAGTGCTTCCTTTCTTATCTCCTTTACCAAAGGAAAGGAGACGATGGCGCCCCATAATTCCACGATCCTGAAGTCTGCGTTCACACACAGAGGTGTTCACGTTTGCTGTGAAACTTTCTCAGGTTGTTGTAAAATGTGTTATCCTGATCCTGGAAGTTACTGTTGATTAGTAATCAGAACTCGTTAATGTTTCTGTCTGAGTGGACGTGAGCGACACACAGTCAGAGCGCACGAGGACCTCGCTTTGTAGTCCATCTTCTGAAGTTTGTAGTTTTACCACAGATCACGTCAATAACATCGGCGTCACGTGATGATGACATAGCCTCGTGTAACAGCAGTCGTGAGCTCATGACCTCTTCCATTGAGGAAAAGTGTTTAGGAAAGGTGTTTAGGAAAGGACTTAGGAGGTCATTTTTTTTTGAGCCACTGAAGACAATAAAACAGATGATCTGCATGTTCATATCTTTACATAAACCTTCAATAACCAAGTTTAGCTTGCTCTGCTCCAAATCACATTAAGGAGAATCTACATGCTAACACGTAGCCTGTTTTTTGTCCGTTCTGAGCTCCCGTAGATTTGAAGTCTCATTCTGAGGTCATAGAACTGTTAAACAGCTGACATAAACAGTTATACATATGATTAAACCTTTAACATTGACCTGACACAGAGGTGAACTGTTTGCTGTCTGACAGCTGTTGACGTGTCACAGACTGAGAGCGTCGCCATCTTTCCCTTTAACAGCCATAATTCAGTTTCTCTGCTCGCCCTCACTCGCTCACTCGCTCACTCGCTCTCTCTCTCTCTCTCTCTCTTGCTGCGTTCAGTGACTCTCTCTCGTCTCGTCTTCAGTTGAGTTGAGTTTGTTGGTCTGGCTGCAGGTTGCTGGTCTTCATGGGTGTGCTGGAGGAGAAGTCCTCATGGTCCTTGTTAGTGCCTGTTTTCTCCTCTGGTATGGGAAACTGCTTCGACTGGCCTCTCCGAGCGGTACGGTTTGTTTTGTTCAGCGTCTTTTTTTCTCACTTTGCAGAGTTGCATTTTTTCTCTCACAGTCACGTTTATGTCGATGAAGTCAGGCAACATGTTGCACAAAGCAGAGAGAAGATTTAGCATCGTTTAACTGCAACGATTAATCGATTAGTCAGTCCAAATATTCTGATTCTGAATATGGGACGTCACCTCGAGCTTCAGTCAACGTTTTCTGATCTATGTTTCACTGTTTGGAGCATTATTTTCAATATAGTGTTTTTGTGGGACAATCATGTGTCAGCTAACAAACTGAGCTAAGCAGCTAACAAACTGAGCTAACATTAGCTAACAGCAGCTAACAAACTGAGCTAACAGCAGCTAACAAACTGAGCTAACATTAGCTAACAGCAGCTACCAAATTCAGATAGCATTAGCTAACAAACTGGGCTAACATTCTCTAAATAGAGCACCCTGAATCTGGACCACACTGGACCTTTAATATTACGGGTGAGTCTCTTTAGTTTGTGAAGAAAACATTTGACATCTGAGGACGTCACCTTGGACTTTTTTGGACTCATCAATAATGAAAATAATCATTGTTTTTGTAGGACATGCTTCACAAAAACAGTCAAAAATCAGCACGTGTCACGATCACGACATGTTAGATTAACGGCGTCATCACACGTGTAGCCTGTTTAGCGCTTCAGCTCGTCTTTTCTCTGCTGCTGAGTGTGTTTACTGTTCCTGTGACAGTGTATAGGTGTGAGGTGCCAGTCGCTACAACGTGGCGAGTAAACTGTTATGAGCGATGAGTGGAAAGTTGGCAACACGCCGTTTTATTGATGCATTCACCTTTCTGTCACGCTCACGTACACGTCTGAGCGTCTACAGTGGAAACAGACAATTTCTTCTGCTTTGAAGCAACAAACCAAACAGCAGTGAGCAAACTGAGCTAACAGCAGCTAACAAACTGAGCTAACAGCAGCTAACAAACTGAGCTAACATTAGCTAACAAACTGAGCTAACATTAGCTAACAGCAACTAACAAACTGAGCTAACATTAGCTAACAGCAGCTAACAAACTGAGCTCACATTAGCTAACAAACTGAGCTAACAGCAGCTTAAAGGCTAGGCTAACATTAGCTAACAGCAACTAACATACTGAGCTAACATTAGCTAACAAACTGGGCTAACATTAGCTAAGAGCAGCTAACAAACTGAGCTAACAGCAGCTAACAAATGGAGGTAACATTAGCTAACATACTGAGCTAACATTAGCTGACAGCACCGTTCACCTGATTACAGCTCAGTGTAGCATCAACAAGATTTGAACATCTGTCAGTTTGTGGTAGAAAAGTTGCTGTAAAAGTTGCCTGTTTCCACTTTAGCGTCCACATTGCCTTCACTGTATCTTGTCTGTGCGCCTCCTCTGAAAGATGCTGCAGGATGCTGAGAGGAGGCTCAGAGCGGTGCTGTCCTGTGAGGAGCTGGGCCGGGCCGGGTATCTCGGTCCTTATCAGGAGTCCATTGTCTCCATGACACAGAACTGCGTCCTCGTGAGCAGCATGCTGGGACAAACCTGTGTCTTCCTGAGTAAAGGCATGGCCACAAGCAGGCAGGCTGTACGTAAGTCTGGACAAACCTCCACCTTTATCTACATCTGTGTGTTTATGATGGAGCTGCTGCTCAGCTGTTCACACTCCGTAATGATCCTCCAACATATTTACTCTCCATCAGCTGGCAGCTGATGACGAGCTGATGAATACAACAACATCCTGTTTATATATCAATACACAACATACAGAGAGACTGTACAGAGAGACACTGGAGACCTGGACGTAGTCTCCGTGACGTCCACACAGACTGTCCTGCCTCCACCGAGCTCTTAATCCTGCATAACTTTAAGCCTTAATATAATCTGAACAGGTGAGTTGTATATAAATTCACCCTCAGTACAGTTGTCATGAACGGGGAAATTAGCTATAGAGACCAAAACTGTTTTTTGTACCAGGCTGTAAACATGTTTATTTCTGCTGTGGAGTTGGACATTTGAACATGGGGACTTATGGAGACTGACTCACTTCTGGAGCCAGCCTCAGCCTTGGTGGTTGACGGACAGTCTCAGGTGCTGTTGTTGTGGTTATATGGACTCGTGTGTTTCCCATCAGCGGTTCCGGTCCGACAGTTCTCCGGGCCTGACGTCAGCGCTCAGCGTTGTGTTTAGACTTCGCTCTGCTCCTGCTGTTAACCCCTGAGGCTTCTGGGATATGTCCGCCTCTCTCTCTGCCCTTTAAAGGTTGCATCCATCGTAAGCGAGCGTCACATTCTTCTGTGAACTCGGAGGTTCTGGTTCCTGGTTATGCCTGATAGGAATTAACCTATTTATGTTGGGAGGGTCTGTCATCGTGATGTGAGGGAGTCTCAGTCGGCTCAGTCTGTTACTGTTGCTGAGGCTTGTTATGGAGCTGGTTCAGGTTCGAGCGTTGTCGGCGGTATGTTTGTATGTTTGTTACTAAGATGTGTGTCGTGACTGTTTTTGTTCTGACTGATGATGAAATGTTGTTTCTTAACAGGACAGAGAGCTGAGGCCAGAAGAGATGGACGGTAAGATGCTAACATGCTGCTATAATCTGCACTGTCTTCGTGTTAGCATGCTAACATTTGATAACTAGCATTAAACACAAAGTACAGCTGAGGCTGATGGGGATGTTATTGTGTTTTTCTGGTATTTAGACCAAAGTATGAGACAACCTAGCATCACAGTGGCTAGCATGGCTAACACATTTGTGCATTAGTAAGGATAAAAAAAGGTTTTCTCCAATGTTAGCATGGAGGCGGTTTTCCTGCCGGCTGAGTCAGTTCAGGTAGCTACACAGCTGACCGAGCTAACCACAGTTAGCGCTTCACTACTTAGCAATCTTTACGTCAAGTAATGGTAGCTAACGTTAGCAGTGAGTTGACTTTGAGGTAATTAAGTTCATAACATTAGCTAATGTTAGCTTTACATCCAAGCTAACTAAAATAACCAATGTTAGCAGTTAGCTACATTAGCTATATATCAAAACCAGCTAAATCTACAACATTAGCTTATATTATCAGTTAGCTATGTTAGCCTTTTCCCAAAACTAGTGAGGTCCATAACATTAACTTATGTTAGCAGTTAGCTACATTAGCACTAGCTCCAAAACAACTGGATCCTCAGTGTTAGCTGTATTAGCTTTGTTATATTAGCTTTAGCTTTCCTGCTACTTATCAATGTTTCCATCATAAAGTCTGTAAATCAGCTCGGTAGTGTGACGTTATTCCCTGCTGGTCTCAGAGACTGGGCTCCAACCCGGTCCGGTTAGCAGCAGTTAATTAGCAAGTGGTTAGGCTAAAGCTATCTGTCAGTAATCGTTGATGTTGTTGCTCGACAGAGTTGCGGGACGCTTTCAAAGAGTTCGACAAAGACAAGGACGGCTTCATCAGCTGTAAAGACCTCGGGAACTGCATGAGGACGATGGGATACATGCCCACTGAGATGGAGCTGATCGAACTGAGCCAGCAGATCAACATGAACTGTAAGGACGTCTCATGTCTCCGCGTGTCCCACGTCACTGAATCCTGTCTGAGTGCTGTCCTCTGTCCTCTGTCTCTTTGTCCTCAGTGGGAGGTCATGTTGACTTTGAGGACTTTGTCGAGTTGATGGGCCCGAAACTTCTCGCAGAAACCGCAGACATGATCGGAATAAAAGAGCTAAAAGAGGCGTTCAGAGAGGTGAGGCTGGATTCAAACGGAGAAACTCTGTCTCTGATTTCTGTCTTAACGCCGTCCCTCTGCTTCCTGTCCTCAGTTTGACACTAACGGAGACGGAGCCATCAGCACGTCGGAGCTCCGAGACGCGATGAGGAAGTTGTTGGGTCAACAGGTAAGACTTTGTATCGGACACGACGGAGCGAACAGAGAGTCTGTGAACTATTCTCACCACCCTTTGTGTTCCCAGGTGGGTCTGAAGGAAGTGGAAGACATCCTGAGGGACGTTGACCTGAACGGTGACGGGCTCGTCGACTTTGAAGGTAAATACATACAAACTCAAGAGTTTTAGGCAACCAGGAAATGTTTTACTGACGTTTTGTCGTCCGTCTGTTTTCACAGAGTTCGTACGGATGATGTCTCGCTAAGATCGTGAACTGCTCGGTCCTGAATGTGAAGCTGAAGTTCTCCATACTCGACTGAAGTACAAACAGGAGGACGTCCTAAAGACCTCTGAGCCGCCCGAATCTGAACGACACTGGAATTTTACAAACTCCTCGAATGTTACGGAGGAGTCACCTCACACTTTGAATCAATAAGTGTTCTTCCTGAAAACGCCTCCAGTTCAAACTGAAGGCAGAATTCGCTGTAGCCTAGCTGATGATTGTCCAACTTCTGTTTTTGCACTTTAATTCTCACTTAATAACTTCCTGTGTGGATAAGTCGCTGGTGTCTTGTCTCGTCCTGTACATGGTAAAAATATATATACACAGTACCAGTCAAAAGTTTGGACACATCTTCTCATTCAGTGGTTTTTCATTGTTTTTATGAATTACTGCAAAGGAACCAAGAGTTTTGGTTCAGACCGTCGTGTCCGTGAGCAGATGGTATCTACATGTGTGGTTCCCACCGTGAAGCCCTTGCAATCGTCCATCTTCTTCCTCTTATCCGGGGTCGGGTGAAAATGGCAGCAGGTTTATCAGGTCGTTCTGGACATCCTTCTCTCCAGCAACATTCCAGCTCCTCCTGGAGGTGTTCCCAGGCTAGATGGGCTCTGTAGTCCCTCCAGGAGGTTCTGGGTCTGGTTCCAGCGGTAAACCAGTTGGACCTGCTTGGAACATGTCCAAAAGAAGGTACCCAGGGGGCATCTGAACCACCTCAGCTGGTTCCTTTCAGCTCTACTCCGAGCTCCTCACTCTGTCTGGACGGTTGAAGCTCATTCGAAGCCACAATCTACCCTAAGCTCATGACCAGAGGTGAGCGTAGATGGACTGGAAGATCGAGAGCTTCGCCTTCAGGCTCAGCTCCCTCTGAACCACAACGGTCCAGTTCAATGTCAGCAGTACTGCAGACGCTGAACCAACCCAACTCCATTTTCCCATCACTGATGAACAACATCACGAGATAGAAAGCGAGTTGGAAAACCATTCGAGGTGACGACCTAATGAAGATGACTGAGAGAACGCCAAGAGTGTTCAGAGTTCCACGTGTTCCTTCATAGTTCTGACGTCTTCACTGTAGAAAACAGAGAACCCACTGAACGAGGAGGTGTGTCCAGTCTTTGACGGTGCTGTAGGTGTCTCGCCTTCGATAGACGTCGGGATGACCCAATGTAAATGTTGAACGTTTGTGTCCACACAGTCTGTCATGTTAGATCAGTGTACGTGGATCGTCCTCTGTGTGACATTGGTGCTCCAGCAGGAAGCCGTGTGGCAACATAACACCTGTGTCGTACCTGTGTGAGCGTCTGTGCTTCTTCACTGTGCCTGTCCGGTCCGATTAAAGCATCGCCGTCTGACGAAGAAGCAGATCTGTAAGAGAAGCTGAGACACGCTTCGTACACGTCGTCACTGCTCACAGGTTCGAGTCCCCACGACGACCGCATGAAGAGTATCTGCAGCTGATGTGATCGTGTCGTACCTGTGCTGTATGTCGTGTCACTATGATTGTAGTCGTGGTAACGTCCACACGTCTGTGTTTGTCCAAGAGATTTTTATGCATGCCAAAGAGACATTTATTAAAAAGAAAGAAAGTATGCACATTTGCATTTTTGTCAACAACAACAAATATTTCGCCAAGTTCATGTAGAAAAATAAAAAGGTGTTTACATTCATCTTTAATGTCGTCATGTTTATGTCAGGACGGTACACTGTACTGTCACTGCAGGATGATATTCATATTATCTATTATTCATACGCTCTCTGGGCAGGCTGCAGAACGTCACATGACAATCAACAGCTGACTTAGTTTATATACCAGCTGCATGAAATGTTTGTTTACAGCACTGACTGATCAGCTGATAAAGAAACTAAATATTACAGGAAATACAGAACTTATTTGAAGTTACATTCCTGTGATGTCACAGTTTGTTTTCATGTGAAATATTGTATTTTCATGGTGTAATGTGACTTTAAATGAGTTCATACATGTAGCACAGAGTGAGACGTTAGTCCTTCACTTAATAAAAAATACAAAACATTCATGAATAAATAAAAATATAATACAGTCATATACAGTAATAATACACTGAGACTTGTTTCTAATATTTATAACATATATACACACAGTAGCATTTGTACACAAAGGGTATAGAGCAGATTGTGTATGAATGATGATATTTACATATTAAATATTAAATAATATAATTTACAAACATCATATTTAAATGAACAGTCAACATAAACTGAAAATAATAATTAATCATTAAACACATCACAGAATAATAATAATAATAATAATGAACAGGAAAGATTTTCCAGAATACAACAGGAAGTGACTAAATAAATAAATATAATTAACACAGGAGAAAGTCATGACGTGGTTTAACGTGTTATTAAGTGTCAAACATTATAAAAACATTATAAAAACGTTTGAACGGCCCCATTCGGCTTCCGTTTGTCCGCTTTTAGTTTGAGGCTCTTACTGCGCATGTTCACCGCCATCACACACCTGTCAGGCGGGAGACAGAGGGCTGCTGTTACCATAGCAACTATCTCCATTCATTCCTTTCTGGAGTGCACCGTGTGCGCGCTGCGTTGGACTCTCCTGATTGGACAAGGCCGGTCAGGACCAAACCATAGCGGAGAGGGGGGGGCGTGAAGTTTTCTTTAAAGAGCACGCGCAGCCTCGTATTACTCTGCATTTAAAACAAAACTCTTTTTATCGCTCTGAATGTGAATGAAGGAGAAATAAAGTGTGATTTTGTCTGTCAGTGTTAGAAGACCGTGTGGATGTTTGATCCCGCTCGTTACAAACTCCTCTTTATGTTTGGAGTGGCCAAACTTTAGTAAACTAAGTCAAGTTAGCTTTTAGCGTTAGCATTTTAGCATTTAAATGAGTTTTAAAGCTCCTTTAGTCACATTTCTAACGTTTGTTCACAACTTTAAACTGAACCGGAGCCACTGTTTACGTATAAACGTGTTTAGTTGTTGATTATTAACGTTAGCTCCGGTTAAAGAAGGGGGTGTGTACGCTAACTGAGCCTGAGCGCCTGACAGGCAGAGCTCAGGGAGCCACAGTCCCACAGGCTTGACTTGACGTGTTAAAAAGTCACGCGGCTTCAGCGGGAACCGCCAATCACTGCTCAATACCACGACCAAACACATGATTTATAATCATCGATATATTTATTTAATGTTATAATAGAGCAGCGTTTGATTGGTTTATAATGTGAAACGTTGTTTAAACGTTGAGGGAACGTTACAAACAGGAGGAGGGGTGTGATGAGACAGAGTACTACTGATGGGAAGTTCGGATCTTTTTAGCGAGTCGGATCATTTGACTCAGCTCACCGAGAAGAGTCGCCTCTTCATGTTACCACTTACAACTTCAATCATTCAGCCAGATTTAGCACTGATTTGACTTATGATTTATACGTGTACACACATATCACTTAAATTATTCAATACATCCTTTGTACTGAAGTATTCAGAAGTAAAAAATTACATTTTCTAATATCAATAAATTGCCTTTGGTGGTACGATCCTTGTCTATCCCTCACGTGATTGGTTGTACAGACATGCATGCAGTGACATTCAGTCAGCACCTGTAGTGCACTGTATTACTTTACAATAAAAAAAAATGTAAAAACGATAAACATAAAATAATAAATAACGGCTTGCGGCGGAAGATATTTATCTTCTATGCAAATTTTTAATTCCCCTGTACATATTTATGTTTACTTTTGCTACAAATGTTTAATTTCTCTGTACATATTTAAATTTAGATTTATCTCGGGTTAATTTTAACGTATGGTTACTGTGTTATAAGTTCATTATAATGTATGTTCAATGTATGTTGTATGTAATCTATCTATCTATCTACATTCACATCGTGCAACAGGAGGGCTGCAGCGCTGCACTAGTAAATGAACAAAATGACTAAAAAAAAGATTCGTCCAATTTACCGTCCGAGAGTAAGTGATCCAATTCAGTAAAAAGACTCGAACTTCCCAGCACTAGAACCGGCTCGTTCGCTGCCGACACATCAGTACACAGTACCTGTCACTCATCGGTCACAGGAAGTCTAACGTTAGCTAGTCTCTGTTCCGCCTTCTGCTGACTGCCAGGCGGCCGCTGGAGCTGGACCCGGAGCCGGAGCCGGAGCTGGAGCTAATGCTGAACCATTGAATGAAAAGTCAGCGCACCAGCGGGCTGTAGCCGAGCAGCCACCGGCCTCCGACACACCGACATTATCTGCACTCTGTCCCCGTGGTGTGGACGCCTGGTGCCCGGCAGAAGCGAGCTCACACAGGCCGGTTGAAGACATTCGTGGACGGGGGGAAGGTAAAGACGCTCGCCGGGTATTTCTGGTTAGACAGGTAGCTAACGTTAGCTAGCCTGGCTGCTAATTTCTGGATGTATTTTAAGTGTTTGGTTAATTAATACACACACATAATGAGGTTAATGTATTCACGGTGCGTGTGTGTGGGTTAACGCTCACACTCCGGGTGTCTGTGCGCCGTTATGCTCACGGTACAGCCGGTGTCGGTGCTGTTAGCACGGTGGCTAACTCACCCCCTATCATGTTGCATGTAGCCGCTCTGCGCTAGCTAACCATATGTGGAACTTCCGCACAGATACCGACTGTGTGTGTGTGTCTGTGTCCGTGTGTGTGCGTCCAGGACCGGGCTGTGTGTGTGTGGCGATGCAGCGGGTCACGGCGCAGCTCGTCGTCGGGCTCCTCGCAGCGCTGCTGTCGCTGCTGGCGGAGCGGTGCTGCAGGGCGGACGGCGGCGGGGGCCCGAGCCTCTCTGAGCGGGTGATCTGGGCTGTGAACGCCGGCGGGGACACACATGTGGACGTGCACGGCATTCACTTCAAGAAGGACCCGCTGGAGGGGAAGGTGGGCAAAGGTGAGGCTGCTACAGCACGGTTACATCTGTGTGTGTGTGTGTGTGTGTGTGTGTGTGTGTGCACCTGTAAAGGTGTGACATTGTGAAGGTTTCTCTGCACGGTCCGGAAGTCACCAAACTAATGAGGAGTCAGCACAGAGCAGCTCCGCCCCCTTCTGCATGCACAGGAAGCAGGTGATGATTTGATCTGAGCACTTCCTGGCTCCAGTTATGACACACTGATACTGTTATTGTGTGTGTGTGTGTGTGTGTGTGTGTGTGTGTGCACTGTATTATTTCACTGAGTGCAGGAAAGGTCACGGCTCGCAGAACCTGATGCTATTCACGCTACACTGTACTTTGATACGTTAGGGTTACAGTTAGCTAGTTGCTAGTAGCTACCAGCCAACTGACACTTAGCTTGGGTTACGGTTAGCTAGTTAGCCCCTGCTTTGCATCTTGCTTGGCTAGTAGAAGGCAGCCGTTAGCTCACCTGTGACATCATTGACTGTTAGCTGGTGAAATAATTTGGCAAGCCGTAAACAAACAACACATCCACGCGGATAGCATTTTGCTAGCAGTTACCTTAGCGAGCGAGCAAGCTAAGGTTAGCTCAAACAGCAGCAATTTAGAGCCAGATCAGCCCTGACAATACTCAGGTACGTTAGGGTTACAGTTAGCTAGTTAGCCCCTGCTTTGCATTGTGCTTGGCTAGTAGAAAGTAGCCGTTAGCTCACCTGTGACATCATTGACTGTTAGCTAAACGGTTAGCTGGTGATTGAAACCTGCAAACGGCTAAAAGCTAACGTTATCCAACAAAAGCCACTATGACGTTAGCACGCTCTGTTTTGAAGCTAACGTTACCTGAAGCTAACGTTATCTGAAGCTAATGTTACCTGAAGCTAACGTTAGCTCGTGTCTTCCAGCTTCAGATTACGGGATGCGTCTGCCGATCCTGCGCTCCAGCCCGGAGGATCAGATCTTGTACCAGACGGAGCGCTACAACGAGGACACGTTTGGATACGACATCCCGATCCGAGACGAGGGCGACTACATCCTGGTGATGAAGTACGCCGAGGTTTACTTCGCCCAGTCGCAGCAGAAGGTGAGGCGCGGGCGTTCAGGTGTGAGGAGGCGTCGGTGTCGGCTGTCAATCATGACTCACCTGTGAACGTGTCGTGTTGTGTTCAGGTGTTTGACGTCCGTCTGAACGGACACGTGGTGGTGAAGGACCTGGACATCTTCGACCGCGTGGGCCACAGCACCGCCCACGACGAGACCGTCGCCTTCTCCATCAGGCGCGGCAAGCTGAGCGTGCAGGGCGAGGTCTCCACCTTCAACGGCAAGCTGACGGTGGAGTTTGTAAAGGTGAGGCGGCAACCACAGCTTAGTGACTTTATTTCAGCCAATCACAGTCAGCCTTGTGAAATTCTGCCCGGCAACCAGCTGCTGTTATTTGTTGCTCTGCTCTGATTGGTCGATAAGCAGACATGTTAAATTTTCCCGCTCTTTTTTGGGGGGACGGACCTCGGAAACCGTCGCGTTAGCTACGATCATTAGCTACGATCATTAGCATGTCAGCAGCTCAGAATCACGTGACGTTAGCGTGTTTAAAGTCATGTGACACGTTTGTCTGTTTCAGGGTTACTATGACAACCCCAAAGTGTGCGCTCTGTACGTCATGAAGGGGACGCTAGAAGGTGAGTGCTGCCGCCGTTAGCATGTAGCATGTAGCTGATGTAGCCGATGCTAACCTTCTTTTTTCTCGCCGTGGACAGACGTGCCCAAACTTCAGCCTCACCCCGGCCTGGAGAAACCCGAGGAGGACGACGAAGACGAGGAGGAGACGGAGGGCGGCGAGGAGGGCGGAAAGAAAAAAGTCCCGGCGGGTTCAAAGTTGCAGGTCCGGTCCGGCCCGCGAACGCCGAACCCGTACGCCGCCGACAACAGCAGCCTCATGTTCCCCATCCTGGTGGCATTCGGCGTGTTCATCCCGACCCTGTTCTGCCTCTGCCGGCTGTGAGCGGGCGACGGAGGCGGGCGGAGACGGCGTCCGGCGGACGTGAGACTATGAAGACGGAGGGGGCGGGGTCAGGGAGCGGGGTTAAGGTGACATCAGCACAGGTAAAGCAAACACAGAGGACAAAAAAAAAAAAAAAAAAGACGACTGAGGACAAAAACTTTTGAAGCGAACGCCGCTGTCTGATTGGAGGAGGAGGAGGTGCGCTTGTTTTGTGAATGTTTCCACCCCTGCTGACCGGATCTTCACGGTTTGAAGCCACATTTCAGCAGCTAACGGGGACGCTCGGCGGCGATCGGTCCGAGTCCGCCCTGACGGGTTTTTTTATTGTTTTGTACCGGGTGTAGCGAGGAGGTGGAGGAAGCCCTCGCACTCCTTCAGTGGAAGGTGGTGCTGCATAGAAATTGGTTGCATAGATTGAAGCCGTGAGTGACGGTTGGTGGAAACACAGTTGCCATTTTTTCTTCAACTTTTTCTTTTGTTGTGTCTTTCCTTCGTCGACGTGCCATCATCATCATCATCATCATCATCATCTACGCCATGAACTGTTGGATTGTTTTGCTCTCTGTCTACGTCCACTCGCCTTTTACGTAAATAACGCTTCTTCAATGCACCTGATGCCTAATGTTAGCGAAATGCTAGCTAACTAGCTAGCTAATGCTATCGCGGCTAACTAATGGTTAATGGAAATTGGCCGGCTAGCCACGTCTGATAGACGACGTTGCCATACGCTAGCTAAATAGCTAGCTAAAACTCCTCATGCTAGCTAAAGATTTATGTTAATTACCTAGCTAGTAAGCTAGCGTTTTGCTAACATTAGCTATCTACATAGCTAATATAATAGCAAAGCGCTAAGAATTGATTTAGCGTTCTGCCAACATTAGCTGTCAGCTAGCTATCCTTTGATACTGCTAGCTAACTAGTTATGTCTGATAGCTAATGTTGGCAAAATGCTAGCTAAATCTCTTGATACATAACAAAAGATTGATGTAATTTAACTAGCTAGTTAAAGCTATGTGTGAATTGGCTGGCTAACCTAGCATTTTGCTAACAACATCAAATGTGACTAGCTAATCTACATCAGTAGATAGTGAGCTATTTACATCTGATGGCAATCAGATGTAACTAGCATCATTGATGGAGATTAGCAAAACGCTTAGTTAGCCAGTCACATCAGTCGTTATTTAGCATTAACTAGCTAGCTAATATACAGCAATTCTTAACTAGCTTGTTACATCTGGTAGCTAATGTTAGCAAAACGCTAATTAATGATTGACATAAATTATCTAGCGTTTAGCTAGCATAACCTATCAGATGTAACTAGCCGGCTAATCGTTGTCATCAGTTAGCTGTCGGTTGTTTGATGCACAAACAGACGTCTATGGTGTCGTTTGATCAAATCTTCTTTGTTTGTTTGAGACTCGAACCTTCAACATTTAGCGAGCGGCTAAGTTTACGCCATGAAACGCTCGAGTGACTCTCGCTCGTTCATCGTTTGCACGCTGCCTTTTTTATTTCACCAAAGAATGTTTTTGTTTGTTTGTTTGTTAGCAAAAGAGAGCCTGTTTTTGATTTGACAAAAACACACCTGACCTCTCCGAAGCCCCGCCCCCCTTTTGCCTCGGTGCTCCAATCACAGTTGAGCAAAGTCAACTTCCTCCTTTCCTGTACGTAGATATGCTACGTGTTAGCTCACGACTATAGGCACATCTTAAGTTGGCTTATGTTAGCAAAAGTGCTAGCTTGATAACTAGTTATATCTGATAGCTAATGTGAGCTAAATGCTAGTTAACTAGCTAGCCAAGTCAGATGACTTGGCTAGCATTTCGCTAACATTAGCTTTAACCCTCTTCAAAATATTGTCGTGTCAAAACCGACAAGCTAACGTAGCATATCTACGTACCGGAAAGGAGGAGGTTGACTTGCTCAAATGTGATTGGAGCACAGATAAAAGGGGGCGGGGCTTAGGAGGGTTCAGTTTAGTTCTGGAGTAAGACTGGAGGACATTTTGTTTGTTTTTTGTCTGATGAGCCGTTAGCGTCGCGCTGTCCTCCATTTTGTTTGAATCTGGTCCTCAAAGTTCATCCAGAGAGACGAGAAAGCACAAACAATCAAATGTTTACTGAATCTGTTGTCTCGTAACGTGGACCGTACCATTTCTGTTCATTCAATGTCAACTTTCCGTGCAATTAAGCTAAGCTAAATTTTATCTTTGAGTTAGCAAATCCTCGTCAACTAATGACTAAAATGGCTAGCTAGCATCTATCAGATGTAACTAGCTAGTTAACCTACATCAATTGATAGTTTGCTTGCCAAAACTCTTAATGCTAATTAAAGATTGGTTTAAATTACTTGACTAGTTAGTTAGCATTTTGCTAACATTAGCTATCAGATGTTACTAGATAGCTAATCCACATCAGGTACATCTCATAGCTACTGTCAGCAAAATGCGAGCCAACTAGCTAGCTAAAACCCAAACTAGCTAAAAGGTTAAACGCTATCTGATGACTGACGTAAATTAGCTAACTGACGTAAATTTTGCTAACATCTGTCAGATGTAACTAGCTAATCTACATGAATTGTTAATGCGCTATTTACAGCTGATGGCTAATATCAGCAAAACGCTAGCTAGCTTAAACTCTTAATGCTAACTAAAGATTGGTGTGATTTAACTAGCTAGCTAAAGCTAACGGTTGATGTAATTTGGCATTTTGCTAACAGATGTAAGTAGCTAATCTTCATGAATTGCTAATGAGCTATTTACATCTGATGGCTAATGTTAGCAAAATGCTATCTGAGGATTAGCTAACTAGCTAGTTGTTCTGTATCTAGTTAGCTCCCTGAAGTGCTTCGCTGAACTCTTGAGGATGATTTTGTAACTTTGCCTGTCTCACTGATGCGTCTTAAACGTCACATGACCTCCCTGAACAGTATTGCTGTCGCCAAAAAAACGCAGCACTACGAAACAAACGTAACAATTCAGGCGGCGTGGATCGCTCCTCGATTCTCCTTCCTGTTTCCTGTTGGGGCGAGAACTCTTCAGTCGGTCGGTCAGTCGGTGTTTTTTTGTTGTTTTTTTATTTAAGAGATTTCCTCTGAAAATTTAACTGAGCACCAAAGTCACCGTGTTCTGATCCGAGCTGCGTCTGTATATAACGGTACAAAGATCGCACTTTTTATCGTGTGACCACCTTTTTTTGTTTTGTTTTGTTTTTTTGCGTTGTAGCCGAGGTGTTCGGGGTTTTTGTTTTTTTAAATTTTTCTCCTGAGGAAGTGGCCTTTTCTTCTTCTGGGGGACGAACAGTTTGTTGGTACAGAGTTTAAAAAGAAAATAAAAAAATTTAATGTGCGGTTATATAATAATAATAATAATATACATCAGTCCTTAGTTAGCTAGTTAGTAAGCAGCTAGCAAAGCTACATCAATCGATAGCTTACTATCTCATAGCTAATATTAGAAACAGGCGAGCTATCGATTGATGTAGCCTATCTAGTGACTGCTAGCTAACTTGATGGTCGCTAATGTTAGCAAAACAAACTAGCTGAAAGGTTTAACGCTAACTAATGACTGATGTAAATTAGCTAACTAGCATTTTGCTAACGTCCCTCAGATGTAACTTCATCAAAGGCTAGCTAGCTGGTTACATCTGTATGTTAACGTTAGCAAAATGCTAAGCTAACTTGCGTAATGAATTAAATTAAAGGGGCGGTTTGATGAACTGATGAATAAATGAGATTATATCTGAACATGTGGGATCTTCCAGTTTATTCTATCTAATTTAAATCAGTTGATCTGGATTATTTTATAATCTGTTTGAATTTTTTGTCCTCAGGATCTTTGTTTTCTTTTCATGTTTTATTGGTGTGACATTTTGCACTGCCTCGTGTATTTTAAATCATTTTGTTTGTGTGTTTTTGTCTTTGTTGCCTTGAATTATTGAATACATCATGCTTTACCATCACTCGCCTTGAAGTCGCTCTTTTGTTTGTCGGTTTGTTTCAGAGCCAGTTTTTCATTCCACGCAAACGTATCCGGAGTCGAACCTCCAGTCCGTCGCTAAGCTCGACATTTCTCAGAGCTAAAGTCACATATCGCGTTAGCTGATGTTAGCAAAATGCTAGCTAACTAATAATTGATTGTAAAGTATCTAGTTAGTTAGCTAACATTTTTGCCAACATTAGCTATCAGATGTAATCTCTAGCTAATCAGTACGTCAGTCTTTACGTAGCTAACTAGCTAGCTAAAGCTATTAAGGCTAACTAATGATTGATGTAGTTTGGCTACCTAGTTATTGGTTACCAATGCTAACAATATCAGATGCATATCAGATACATAACTAGCTAGCTAACCTGTGTAAGACGATAGTGAGCTAGTTACATCTGATAGCTAATATTCAGTCGACCTTTGTGTTTTTAGCTCCTCGCCGGTGTTTTTCAGGCCCGTTTCAGTCCAAACGTTTTCCCGCTGAATGAACCGGAGTGGAATGAAGATCTACTCTGTTTTTTTGTTCACGTGAGAACCAAAGAAATGTCGTCATTTCATCTGAACTCTTAAAAACACGACGCTAAGAAAGGTTCTTCATCTCATTCGTCCCGTCATCACCACTAATTATCCCCAATCCCAATGCTAATCTGGTAGTTAATGTTAGCCAGATGCTAGTTAACTAGCTAACTAAAGCTATTATTGTTAACTAACGATTTACGTAAATTGGCTGGCCAGGTACCTAGTGCTAGCTAAGGATTGCTGTAAATTAGCTAGTGTTTGATTTACATTAGCTATCGGATGTAACCAGCTAACTACCAACACTAATAACTGATCTAAATAAGCCAGCTAGCATTTAATTAGCCAGCTAATTTAATCAATCATTTAAGTTAACATTTTGTTAACGTTGGTTACCAAGTGTAACAAGCTGGCTAACGATTGATGTAGATCAGCTAGCTAGTTAGCTAGCATTTTGCTAACATATCAGATGTACCTGGTGAGCTAATTTATATCAATTAATAGCTAGTTAACATCTGATAGCTAATGTTAGCAAAGCACTAGCTAGCTAAAATGCTAACTAAAGATTGATGTAAATTACCTAGCTCGTTAGCTTGTGTTTTGCTAACTTTAACTACCAGCTAGCTAGCTAATCTCGATCAGTTACACACAAACACGTCACGTCCCGTCATCACCACTAATTAATCCCCAATCTCATCGTAAAAAGTCGTTTTAATTGTAATTAATGTTAGTTTGTTTCAGATTTTCAGCATGTTGCTCTTTATTTCTTTTTATTTTGTTTCACAGCAACTGAGATGAATTTTAAACTGAGACAAATTTGAACAGCTAAAACACACACACACACACACACACACACACAAACTAGTGGCGAGGTCCGCCACCGATCACGCTGCGTGTGTGCTTGAGTCCTACTGTACAGATGATAAACATGTCTCCTGTGAGGCGGCAGGTGGACGTCCTGACGTGGAAAATATCTGCTGATAAACGCTGTCTCTTTTTAATAAATGTGCTATTTTATCAGAACGAGTTTGTTTGTCGTCACTGAGTCAGTTTGTGTTTAATTATAAAACTTTATTAATTTAAATGTCTGAAAAAACCTCCTGAGAAGTGACAAATACTTGGCTAATTTCTAAAACTCACTAGCTACCAATAGCTAGCTGAGCTACATTAATCATAGTTAGCTAGTTACATCTGATAGCTAACCGTTTACACTGGTTAGCTTAAAAGTCAATCCTTAGCTACATCTGATAGCTAATGTTAACAAAATACTTATGGTTGATGTATATTTTCTAGCTAGTTGGCTAGTATCTTACTGGCATTAGCTATCATATTTAACTAGCTAGTGAAATTTCATCAATCATTAGTTAGCTAATGTTAGTAAAATGCTAGCTAGAACTCTTAATGCTATTGGCTAGTTAGCATCTTGCTAATATTAGATATCGGATGTAAATAGCTAGCTAATCAACCTCAATTGATAGCTACTTATATCTGACAGCTAATGTTGGTTAAAGGCTAGCTAAAAGGCTAAACGCTAACTAAAGAGTGATGTGAATTACCTAGCTAGTTAGCTGGTGTTTTGCTTGCATCAGATATCGGCTGTAGCTAGTTAGCAATTCCTCATCAATTATTCGTTAGCTTTTTACATTAGTTAGTTAAAAGATTTAACGCCATCTAATGCTATCAGATGTAGCTAGCCAGCTAATCTACATCAATCCTTCGCTACATCTGATAGCTAATGTTAGCAACATGTTAGCTAGATTATTTAGCACTTTGCTAACTTTTCTATCATATGATGATAAGTGTAACGCTAACTAAGCATTGATGTAAATTAGTTAGCATTTTGCTAACATTAGCTAACTTAAAACTTATTTAAACCACCTTCAGGGTCACCTGTTCACACCTGTCAGATGGTCCAGGTGTTGTTTTTTCCACCAATAGAAACGCAGCTGAACAAAGTTACACACCGAGCTTTAATAACAAACAACGCATCCATAAAATTCATCATGTTCAATATTTACACGTAAATATAAAAAATAACATTTATAAGTTAATAGATTTGACGTTAAAGTGCGTGATGTCATAGAGTCCGCCCTCAGGTGAGTTCACCTGTAGTACAGAGCCATGAAAGGAGTGTGTGACAGCTGAACGCCTCCACAGGACACCCCTGATCCCTGATGACTGCAGCCCAGGATGAGGCCCAGCTCCCCCCACACGGACTCCTGCAGAGCCCCTGAAGTCGTGGGTGGAAACACCACGCGCCGCATGTTCACCAGGCGGGCACCTCCACCTCCTGCGGCTCCACCCGCCGCCTCCTGCAGGCTCTGGAGGAGGAACAGCAGGTCCACCCTCAGCTCCACCGTGTTACCTCTGGACCACAAACTGTACCTGGAGAAAGAGGCGAGAAAACCGGGTCAGAACCAGAAACACACCGGACCCGACACTCCCAGAGGTCCCCGTCAGGTGAGCCTGTACCTGGTAGGAAGTCCCCGCTTCGCCATGTAGGACAGCACAGGACGGATGTCCAGATGTTCGGGGTTGGACAGCTGGAGGTGAAGCTCGGCCCGCAGGACGGCCAGTGACAGAACATCCGAGGTGAGGAGGAACTCCAGGTCTGAGTCTGAAGAGGAGGAGGAGCAGGAGCAGGAGGAGCAGGAGCAGGAGGAGGAGCAGGAGCAGGAGGAGGAGGAGCAGGAGGAGGAGGAGTAGGAGGAGGAGCAGGAGCAGGAGCAGGAGGAGCAGGAGCAGGAGGAGGAGGAGGAGGAGGAGGAGGAGGAGGAGGAGGAGGAGGAGGAGCAGGAGGAGGAGGAGCAGAGGTTAAGGACATGACACAATGTTTTCAGTCCTAATCCGTCGTTAATCTGTCAGCAGGACGTCTCAGCTGAGGCTCGTTTGTATGCAGATCAGGCTAGCATTGCTAATTAGCTTTCATTAGCAAAACACTAGCAAGCTAAAAAGTTTTAACGCTAACTAATGACTGATGTAAATGATCTGATTTCATCCTGATCTGTGACCCACAAGAGGGTCTTAATCTGGAGTCTTAGTCTTGAGTCTTAGTCTCAAGTCTTAGTCTTAAGGGGGGTTTATGTTGATCTGATGATGTTTCAATCAGCTGATTTCAACCTTTAAAGTCAGTCGTGATGTTTTCACATCAATCATTAGTTAGCATTGAAACTTTTAGCTAGCATTCTGCTATCAAATGCTAGTAGTTAGCTGATCTACATCAATCAATAGTGAGCTATTTACCAGCTTGTGTTTTGCTAATGAAAGCTATCAGATGTAACTAGCTTTCAAGTGTTGCATCTGATAGATTATGTTAGCAAAATGCTAGTTGACTAGCTGATAGCTAATTGTTAATAATCACTGGTAAGCATTAAAACTTGTAGCTTGTGTTTTGCTAACATTAGCTATCAGATGTAACAAGCTAACTAAGGGCTGATTTGGATTAGCCAGGTAGTTACATCTGATAGATGTTAGCAAAATGCTAGCTAGCTAATTCCCATCTGTCATTAGCTGTCATTAAAACTTTTAGTTAGCTGGTGTTTTGCTAAAATTAGCGACCAGATGTAAATAGCTCACTAATGATCAATGAGGATTTGCTAGTTAGTTAGCTAGTGTTTGGTTTACATTAGCTGTTAGCTATGAGGTGTAACCAGCTACAATCATTAGCTATCTGATAGCTAATGTTAGCAAAACACTAGCTAGCTAAAAGTTTTAACGCTGATGATCTTGATAACGCTTGTGATTAGTCTGTAGTCTTAGTCTGGAGTCTTAGTCTGGAGTCTTAGTCTGTAGTCTTAGTTTGGAGTCTTAGTCTGGAGTCTTAGTTTGGAGTCTTAGTCTGGAGTCTTAGTCTGGAGTCTTAGTTTGGAGTCTTAGTCTGTAGTCTTAGTTTGTAGTCTTAGTTTGTAGTCTTAGTCTGTAGTCTTAGTTTGGAGTCTTAGTCTGTAGTCTTAGTCTGGAGTCTTAATTTGGAGTCTTAGTCTGTAGTCTTAGTCTGGAGTCTTAGTCTGTAGTCTTAGTTTGGAGTCTTAGTCTGTAGTCTTAGTCTGTAGTCTTAGTCTGGAGTCTTAGTCTGGAGTCTTAGTCTGGAGTCTTAGTTTGGAGTCTTAGTCTGGAGTCTTAGTTTGGAGTCTTAGTCTGTAGTCTTAGTCTGGAGTCTTAGTTTGGAGTCTTAGTCTGTAGTCTTAGTCTGTAGTCTTAGTCTGGAGTCTTAGTTTGGAGTCTTAGTCTGGAGTCTTAGTCTGGAGTCTTAGTCTGTAGTCTTAGTCTGGAATGTGATCCTTGGTTCAGGTCTACAGTCCTGCAGGTCTTTGTTACAGATTATCTGGTCTCATGTGGTCTCATGTGGTCTCATACGGTCTCATGTGGTCTCATGCGGTCTCATGCGGTCTCATGCGGTCTGTGTGGACCCGCTCCGGTTCTGTCTTACCTCCTCTGAGCCGGCCTTGGATCCCTCTCACGCTCCTGCAGCTCGCGCCGTCCTGACAGCAGCGGTAAACGCGCCGCACGAAGCTGAACAGAGACCTCCCCGGGAACAGCAGACCCGGAGCCGGACCCAGACCCGGAGCGGCTCTCTGTGTGAAGGGTCGAACCCGGACCCGCAGCAGGTTTCCGTGATCCTCGGGAGCTCGTGCGTTTTCCTGCCAGGGCGCCGCGAGCTCCGCGCAGCGCCGCGGCGCGTCCGCGCGTAAAGCTGATCCGAATCCGGGTTCCGACCCAAATCCAAGCGGGTTAATGGCGCGAGCACGTACTCCAACATCACGTGTCACCGTGAGGAGAAGCAGAACAATCCAGCTGCAGCGCGCGGAGCCCATGGTGGTCTGTCCCGGTCCGGTCCCGGTCCTGCTCTGGTCCTGGTCTGGTCCTGGTCTCTGTGAGGAGCTCCACCTTTATACCCGCTCACAAAGAATCTGCCCCCCCCCCCCAGCTCATTTACCCCCCGCCGCGTCCTCTCAATGCGCGCGCATAATGAGGCGCCCCAAAGCGCGCGGACCGTCCATTCACATTCAGCTGCCACATAATGACCGAGCATGACGTCACGGCACCTGGACACGTTTTATGCACGAGGACCTCAAAGACACACGTGACCTCAGGAAGAAGAAAAAAAAAGTTTAAAAATTCAAAATATTTTTTATTTTTTTTATTTTTTCAGGAATCAAAAACAGTAAAAATCATTTTTACTGTTTGATCACATGACTGATCGCACCATTAGAACCAACAGTTGTTTCACCATAGAGTCGTATGTTACGCTTACGAGTTTTAAAGTTTCGATTTGATTTTTGTTTTTTTATTCACCTGATTTGATTTCAACGTTTTCTTGTTTTTTTTTGTTCTGTGAATTTTGAACTGTAAATGTGATTTATTAAAAAAGTTTTAAAAATCAGATTTTCAAAGAAAATCAAGTTTTGGCTCTCAGATGATTTTTTTTCTGTTTGAGGATTTTTGTGAACAAAAAAAATCAAAGAACTTTTTTCCGAAAAAAAAGTCAGATTATTCTTTTTTAAAAAATCGCAATTTTCTGAAAATTGCGATGTTTTTTGACGAAAAATCAATATTTTTTTTTCTAAAAATTCTAATTTAAAGTTTTATCAAAATGTTTGATTTGTTTCTTTTGTTTTGAAATATTAAAAATGTTTCTTTATTTTTTCTCTGAACTTTTTAAATTTTTCACTTTCTGTTCTAAAAAATCAAATCTTCAGTTTTGATCTTTTTTTTCTCTTCAGTCATCAAACAAAAAAACTCTTCAGAGGAAATTTAATCAAAAGTTCTGATGTTAAAACATTTTTTATGAATCAAAAACAAACATCAGAAAACTACAAACAGTACAGGTTCTCATTTTTCTTTGAAAAATTGCGATCTTTTTTTACAAAGAGTCCGATTTTTCTTAAAATCTCTTTTTCTTCGTAGAAAGTCAAACAACACTTTTTTCTGAAAATTCTCATTTATTTAAAGTCTGTTTAAAGTCAAAATAAATGTGTTTTGAGTTTGTCAGACTAAAGAAGAAAGTGTTATTAACCACCCAGCCAAATTTGAATGATTAAAAATAACGATAAGTTTATGAAATTAGGTGTCAAAATCAGGTAAAAATGGGCAGTACTCTCAGCTCCAGGGCTGTGGGGGCGTGTCCGCTGAACCACTCTGGGCGAGCTGAATGAATCTCTGTCTCTCTGTGTCTGTCTCTCTGTGTCCAAACGTTCATAAGTCATGTATCTCAGTGAGACGCTGTCTGTTGTCACTTTACGGAGAGGTTGTTGCTCTGTTGCGGTGTTTTGATGAAGCAAGCTGCTGTTGCATATAAGAGACGTCCCGTGTCCCGTTACCGGTGTGTTTTCCTCTGGATTCAGCTCAGGAAACAAGAGCAGTCTAACGTTACATGCACTGACATTAGATAACACATGAACATGATGAGAAACCCTAACGTGATTCTGTTAGTACACAATGTAAAATCATGTTACTGTAATTACTGTATTATTTTCAGGTCTCCATTCATATGGACCTTCACAATCCATTTTAGTGGGGGGGGCTGAAGGCTTTATACCTTTGCGCTGGGGGGCGGGGGTATGCTCACCGCGTCATCCGGTCTCCTTTAAGGACCGCCCACAAAATCCTGGACTGAAAAACTGTTTGAACCTCTAACTCCACATTTCAGTAATATATCGTTCAAAGTCTTTTCACGTGTTTTCAGCAACTATTGTTCAACATATTTATTTATTTTAAATGGTTTTATTTTAAACCATGATGGACATTACAGTCTCTCGACTGTAGCAGCTGTGAATATTTAAAGTAACTCCTGGTCTTTATATTTCACAGGTGATGATGAACAGAGATCAGAGTGTCTCAGGATTGTGCTGCTCGGGAAGACTGGCTGTGGAAAGAGCTCTTCAGGAAACACCATTCTAGGAAGAAAAGAGTTTAAAGCTGAATCAAGTCAAACATCAGTCACCAAACTTTGTCAGAAAGCACAGAGTGAAGTGGACGGTCGTCCAGTCGTTGTGGTCGACACTCCTGGTCTGTTTGACACAACTTTGTCTCATGAAGAGGTTCATGAGGAGATGGTGAAATGCATCAGTCTTCTGGCTCCAGGACCACATGTCTTCCTGTTGGTGTTACAGATCGGCAGATTTATACCAGAGGAGAAGGAAACACTGAAACTCATCAAGAAGAGCTTTGGGAAGAATTCTGAAAAGTTCACCATCATTCTTTTAACTGGAGGAGATAAACTGGAACATGATGAGATATCTGTTGAAGAATACATTGAAAAGAAATGTGATGATTGTTTCAAAAAGCTGATCACTGACTGTGGAGGAAGATACCATGTGTTTAATAACTGTGATGAACAAAACCACAAACAAGTCAGTGAGCTGATAACAAAGATTGACACCATGGTGAAGGAAAATGGAGGCAGCTGCTACACTAATGAGATGCTGCAAGAGGCCGAAGCAGCAATACAGAAAGAAATGGAGAGGATCCTGAAAGAGAAGGAAGAAGAGATGAAGAGAGAGAGAGAGGAGCTGCAAAGAAAACATGAGGAAGAAATGGAGGAAATGAAAAGAAGAATGGAAGAACAGAGAGAAGAAACTGAAAAAGAGAGAAAACTGAGAGAAAAACAACTTGAAGAAATGAAAGAAAACATCAAGAAAGAACGTGAGGAGAGAAAGAAAGAACAGGAAAAGAGAGAAGAAGAAGACAGGAAGAGAAAACAACAGGAAGAAATTCAACGACAGGAGTGGAAACAGAAAGAAAAACGATTTGGAAGAAAAAATAAAATCAGAGTCAGAATCAAAAGAAACTATTGACAGAAAACTGAAGGAGAGCAGAGAAGAGATGAGAAAAGAACGAAAGAACTGGGAGAAAAAACTAAAAGAATGGTGGGATGAACGATATGAAGAAGATGAACAGAGACGACAGGAAGAACAAAGAAGACTTAGAAAGCTTGAAGAAGAATACAAACAGGAAAGAGAAAACTATGAAAAGAAAAGAAAAGAAGAGGACAGAATCAGAAGAGAAGAAGAGGAAAAAGAGAGAAAAGACATGAAGGAGAAGTATCAGAAAGAAATGGAGAATCTGAAGAAGACACATGAAGAAGAAGCCAGAAAGAAAGCTGAAGAGAAACATGAAATGTTTGTCTTCAGATGTTTCATGTTATTTGTTTTCTTCTCTACTGTTTTGTTGGGAATCATTTTCTTTTCTCCTAATTGTTTGTATAATTAAAAACATAACATCTTAGTAGAGAAGTATCTGGAGACATACTGCATTATCAGATTTTCATTGAAAGTAAAACCTTGAATCCGTCACATTATATTTGTTTATAGCCTTAACACTGTTATGTAGACTGACAGCAGTTATGACGTGCAGACTGAATCTGGTGACTTTATTTGGGGTAAAAAACAGTTTTGAGAATAATCGGTATGTTATTTAATAAGTAAATCATATTTTGTCAGACTATGACTTTAGAGCTGCATTTTAATTTAACGTCTTCCGTTTTTGTAAAGTGATGTGCTCCACCGCAGGGAAACGAAGAAGTAAAACTCTTACTGATGACGTCTAACAGAAAATAAAATAAAAGCTTCTAGTTTTACTACTACTATTGTTACGTGACTGATAAGTATATTCATTGATTATTCATTTTTGATCATCAAAGTTTACTTATTAATGGTCTAAATGCTTCCATTACAACAGCTGCCCACCCAATGAAAAGTCCACTCTGGGTCCAGAGGTTTTAGCCAATTACAGACAGTATTCTTTTTGGTGCATGCTGCACATGAAAATGTGTATATGCCATGCAGCAGTGGTCATATTAAATCATGTTTGACTACAGACCTTTTTGTTATCCTAGTTAACACTCTAATGCAGTACTTCTTGAAAAGTGTGTGTATTAGTTCTACACTGTGTATCAAATGAAAGAGCTCTTACTTCTAAAAGGGTAGAAAACAGCAGAAAGTTTGTAAAGTTTAGTGAACACGTGAGAACTCGTCTGACACAGAGAGTCTCCTGCTGTGTGTCTGGACTTTGTCTGCAGTGTTTCTGTGTAAACGGCTTCATTCAGCGTCTCTCCTCCCCTCTGGCACCGTGAGTTACCATGGTTACAGGAACGCCCTGAAACTTTATAATGATAATCAATAAGAAGTTTTTAATTAGTCTGACTGTATAAATCATGAATGTAGCCTGATTGTAGCTCTGCTGAAATCTTGTATTCTAACATATATAACATGTAAAGCCTCAGAGCTTCTCTGATTATTAACAGTATGTAGTGATGCAGAAAGCTGAGAGCTCACCATCACACTGACACTGTCACAAGGCTGCAACAGTTGCTCTGATTGTTGTTTAATCCTGGTGATGGATTTTTCTGTTAAATGATAAGAGGCTCACTGGAAACAATATTAATAATAACAATAATGATGATGATGATGATGAGAAGGAGAAGTAGAAAAATAACGTACTAAAGAGAGTAAAACTTGAGACAAACTTGGCAAAAAAAAAATCAGTTCAGTATCAGTTTGATTTCATGGATTAAAAGTTACATTGAAAAGACAATAAAGAAAAGTGAATAGAACAGCTGTTCAGATCATCCTGTGAAACACTGTCGGTCAAATATTTAAACTTGATGTCTGCATTAGAGTAGTTATGAGTGCAGTGGGGCTGTATACTGTATACTGTCACCACCATGTTTGACTTTAATAAACAAAGTCAGGACAAAGTTTTGTCATTTCTTGTTTTTCTTCTTCTGCTCAGATGTCACTTGTTTACAGTATATAGCTCTATAGTGACGACTTGTGGAAACTTTAAGAACTGCAGCTGAGTAATTATTTTTCATATTTCAGTGAAACAACATGAACTCAGATAAACTGAAGAAACAAAAAACAGAACAGAGTTAGTCTTTAAAATGTGTTACAACAAACTGAAGGTTCAAACATCATCTGAATCCATGAGTTACCTGATGAAACTGTTTCTAACAGGTGAGAACTGCAGAATATCTTCACTGAACTGACAAAAAGTGGCTCCACATGTTCATACATGTATAATATAAACTCAGTTAACAGTTTATCAGGTACTCAGAACTGAAAGTGATGCAGTCTAATGTAACAGTCCTGAAACAAATCCTCCCTATTGCTCAGTATTCATCATTGTCTGTGAATAATAAAAACGTACCTATACTACATTGTTGCATTCAAATTATATCTACAAGTTGCACAATTTAAAATCTGATTGCATGTGCAACTACAATGGTTACACTTCAGAGACCTAATGCATGATTCACACTATGAAATGGTAAAATGCTGTTTAATCAACTCCTGCTGTTTTAATAATGAACTATCCTATTATTCTATTTTTAAAGGAGCATTTCTGCTTTTGCATTTCACATTTCACTTCTGAAAGTGGCAGTGGTTACTTGGCATTGAGGCTCGAAACCATACAGAAGAATAGTGTTTCATCAGAGCAGAAGGTCATCACATCAGCTGACTGGTGGAGGCCGTCAGCTAGAAGAGATGCTTCATTTAAGCCTGAGATCACCCTGAGTGAAGAGCAATGCAAGGAGGCCACGTCCCTCATGAAGTTTGCATCTGATGAGGACACTATCAAGCAGAAGATGAAGATGACATTTGAATATCGTCACAGTATGGTCTACAACAAAGAGACGTCCTCAGATGTCTTGACTGAATTTCCACGCTTCAAAGATGTGAAAGGCCTGCTAAGTGAATATTTTATAAGAAAATGTCCATTAGGCCAAACAAATGTAAAAAATGCAGTAGTTAAGTCTTAACTGTTGGTATGTCATTTATCTTTTGCAGATTGAGCGAGACTTCATCTTGCAGTTTGGAGAAGATGTAGCTACAAAGTTTTTGGAGAGGTTAGTCCTAACTCTTTACCCTAAATGAGGTGGTCATCTCAAAGATCCTTGTTTTATTCTTATTCTCTGTATTACAACGACACATTTACTTGTTCTTATCAGGACATTGAGCATGTAGCTGTAGAATTTGTCCATAAGTTAGTGCCTTGTTAGCATGGAAATGACAGTATGGTTACTTGGAGGTTATATGGAAACATTGGCTTTTATTATTCTAACCCCTCTTACATTTCATCTGGTTTTGTTTCTTTCGACAGATGATGGTGTTTGAATTTATCCAATTTATCATTTTATGGATTAATAAATGTTTCTCTATCTAGGTGGCCTACAACATTCAAGAAAAGGGTCATCCAGCAGAGTAAGGCTCTCCCTTCCTCAAGCGACCTTGAAGATCTGATCTGTTGTGCAGAAGCTCCATCGAATGAGGAGCAAATGGATAATGACATCATTGCCTCTGGTACTTTATTGTCCTAATTTTCTTCTTGTGTTTTGACTTTGAACATCTTTTTCTTAAGTCAGCGTTAACTCTAAAGGAATGGTGTTTTTAAATTGTCAAATTATTGTGCCATCATATAACATTTAGCTCTTTTGTTTGTGTGTACAGGATGGGACAGTGATCTGTCTTCAGTCATTCTCGTCCTTCACCTGATTCCTCCGACAGCCCTGGGGCAGAAAAGGCCAGACGAGCTGTCTGCATCCCAAGCTGAAAAGCTAAATGAACTCATTGTTTTATTGTTTTTTTAGAGTGGAACAAGCATCCAGGAACACACTGAGGCCATCAACAGCACCACCCAACCCTATCTACTTGCTGTTGGGATGAAGAGGAGCACAATCCAGGAGTTCTTCATCGTTCTGGACAAGCAGGTCACACCATGCAAGTCAACCACTTCACTTGGAGCTTTTGATGAACTCTTTAAGGCACACTTTGTATTTGGGACTCTTTACAATCAGATGCTCCACAACATGTACACCTTCATACAGACAACTGTCTACAGCATTGATATGGGCCAAGTCCAGGAGAGCCCACGTGTTGCTGAGATTAGGGCTAGACTTCTACAGTCTACAGGCTAGTTCATGCACACACTGACGTGGGAACAGGCAGCATATTTTCTGTTAACCTATCAATGATGTTGTCTTGAGTTTTGGATATTGTGAGATTTCCTTTAACCCATTTCACCCATTTTTCTGTAACACTTTCACATCTTATTTGATATCATGGAGGTGATTTGTTTTGTTTGCCACACTTGTTTTGTGAGCACCAACAGTCTTGTGAGGCATGTGTGATTGATACATGGTTCATATCAGGGCAAATCACTTCAGTTAAAATGTGCTCAGGGAAGATGCTGCCAGGTTTTTGGCACATTCTCAGGCTTTAGGAAACATCTAAATACAAAGCATGCTGAGCAAACTGAACGTCGACATTGTAGACAGTGATGCCGATGATCGTCCTGGCTTAATAGTATGTGTTGAGGTGTTTTGTAAGATCAGGACTATTATTGTGAAAGATGAGCGAGTTGTACTTGAATGCATTTAGAATTCACTTAAAGCCACTGCAGGTAATTAAGGTGTTCAGTGTTTTGCTCTACTTCAAACCACTTGATGTTCAAATGGCGTATGGAGCAACAGATAGCAGCCTCCCTTTTTATAGTTCCATGTTGCCATCTAATGCAGCCTTGACCAGTGTTTGGGACAGTTCTTCACATGGAGCTTCATGGATTTTAAGGGCAAATTGTTAACAGTGTTGTTCATATTTTGTAGTATGAACATTTCCTTGTCTGTTAAATTGTTTTTATATTCAAGTTTACTAAATAACTGTTAAGACATGGATATAATGTTCTTTATGTCAGCAAGCAAGCAAAGCAGAAAACTGCAAAAGACTAAATTGGTTTTATTTTGAAAATGAGGGAGTTAGAGTTAGGTAAGAATAACAGTACACAAAAAGTAAAGAGTAAACAGTAGCACTAAATTAACACTGTCTGGACTAAACTCTTAATAAACACTTAGTGTTAAGTAGGTTCACATTACAGAGAGTGAAGCTTCTGATTAACACTTAAAAACTGTTGGTGTCAAATGTAAATGACACTTTGGGTGTTGTTTCAGTCTGAGTGTAAAACTTTATTAACAATTTTCAGTGTTAAATATTTTGGTGTAGTGTTAAATATTAACTCTTACTGGAGTTAAAGAGTTCATTTTAACACTGAGTCTGATAACATATGGTGACACTGACACTAGTGTTGAATTTTGAGAGTTAATTTAAGTCTTAAATCCACACTGCTGAATTTACTGTGCAGTGTCACAAAATAAAAACATGATGAGCTTCATTAAAGTCAAACATGATGCAAACTGTTCCATTAGAGAGACTCTAAGTGTTCCTGTTATTGTGTCCACCCCCTGTATAACCACAGTCACCATATTTCAGTTGATGTTTGATGGAGGACAGATCCACGATGATCCACTGCACCTCTTGTGTGTTGACAGTGTTTTGTCCAGCAGGTGGCGCTCTAACATGAAGCACATTCTTCTTCTTGTGATGTGAAGTGTAAGTTTGGACTTGTTGTTTGCTTTAAAGTGTCAGCTGTAAAGATGAGTGAATCCGTTTAAACACACAGAAAGTTAGTGAAGGAAAACTACAACAGCTCTGTTTGCTTATTTCAAATCATCTTTGTGAAGAGGAAGACTCAGACAGAGTTAGAGACAGAAACATTTGAACTCATGTTGGAACATACAAATATCACAGTATATGTGACATAGAAAACATGCAGCCTGATAAACACATCAGAGTGTTTAGAGTCACCATTTAAACACACACACACACACACACACACACACACGCACACACACACACACACACACACACACACACAATGAGACGCGTGTGTCAGACACGTGACTTCTTCCTCTTTTATTTTATACTTTCGGTTTTGTCTGTGGCGCATCAAGAAATTCAGAAGGTGAGTGAACTCGAGCAAAACTAGAGAAAGAAAAATAACAAAGTGATTAAATTAAATGAATATATCGATGTTGTTGATGGATCAATATAATTTCTAACAGATTTAAGTTTTATTTATTATTTTTTTATTTTTTAGTTTGTTATTATCACAGTAACTTCACTAACTGATCTGGAAACAGTGTGAACAGTGAAGCTTTACTGTGTGTGTGTGTGTGTGTGTGTGTGTGTGCAGGGGCGCCGAAAAGGGGGGGTAAAGGAGACGGATTCTAGGGGCCCATGATGGAGGGGGGCCTGAGTCTCTGAAGTTTCCAGCAGAGTGACATCATGGCGTCCAGTAAGAGTTCATTATTCTCATTATTATTTATTCCTGAACTAAAAGTCTGAAACTGAAAATGTTTGGGTTCATTATTAGAACCACTGTTACTATAGAAACACTCAGTGTGATGGATTACTGATGGAGTTATTCTTCAGATAATATTTATCAATATTCAGTGTTTACTTGATTGAGTCATTACTTTCCTTCAGTATCTTGAACGTTGATGTTTTTTCTTTTTATCAAATGTAGAGAAATAAATCCTTTAAATGAAATCTTTGCACTCATAAAGTTTGTGGCCTCACCAAGAGAAAACAAACAGACTAAAACAAATGAATCATTCAATGAATCAGTGTCCTGAGAAAGAAAACACACAGACAACTTCTCACTAATAAATGAGGACATTTATTTATATCTAAATGTCTAAGACCTGAATGAATGAAGGATTAATAAGATGTATATGATTAATAAAATAAACAGATGGACATTAAATGATGAGAGAAATATATTAGGTGAAGTAAAGTTTATTATTAAAGGTGCCATATTTAAGAGTATGAAACATTTAACGTCATAATTTCATGTATTTGTTAACAGGTTGTGATATAAATTAAAAACATGTTCTTTACCTATGAGCCTGTGGACAGTATGTAAATATTATGGGATGAACTTTCCATGAAAATAATTGATTTCATTTATTTCTGCTCCTGAGTGTCTTCTCTCTCTCTCCACTTCCCTACAGTGTAAACAGTGTAACACTAGCTAATGTCTACGTCTACTGCTGTGGCAGACTGTGTATTTAATCTGGATAATTACAGTGAAATCTAAAACTTTATATCAGGCAGAAAATATGCAGAAAATGAACACTGCAAAATTATGAAGAATTACCAACAGTACTACAGTACACTGAAGATTAGATGTGAATGAATCAGTGTTCTTTATCTTTACAGAGACAGATGATCCTCAACCACTGAAGAAGAAGAGCAACAGCTACGAATGGCTGCCACCTAGAAGTGAGTTTACCAAACCTGAGTCAGAGTTATTCTTCTCTATATTCACATCTAGAATTACAGTGTTTGTATGTGGTGGGTACAAACTGTCATGTCTTTGTAAGCTCATTGGTGAATTCATGATGATAACAGCTGACACATTAACATTTAAGTCCAATTGCTATCTTAATAATTACAAATAACATTAACAGCTAGCAGGTGGAACAGTTTGGAGTTCAGAACATTTCGACAGCATTCACTCATTAAACATTAAGCTAAATATTAAACTACTCTAATCAGTAAAGTCTGTGTAAAGTCGAGATAGATAGATAGATAGATAGACAGAGATAGATAGATATAGATATACATAGATATACAGAGTACTTTACTGATCCCCGAAGGGAAATTCTTTTGTTGCAGCAGCATTAAAATAACACAGTAACACAGAACACTATGTACAGGCATATGGTAAAAATGGTGACACAGTATAAATAGAATCGAATTAACTCTGCGGAGGAAGAACTTATGGTTCTGCCTCTAAAAAATATACAAAAAAAAATATAAAAAAAAAATATGTCCATCAGCTCAACTGTTCCAGAATGAGTCTCAAAATTCCTCTCCTCGTCAGTAATATATCGTTCAAAGTCTTCTCACGTGTTTTCAGCAACTATTTTACAACATATTTAATTAAAAAAATTTAAAATTCTTTTTTTTGTGGGTTTATTTTTTTTTTTTTTGGGGGTGTTTTGTGTTTTTTTTTTTTTTGGGCCTTTTTTAGGCGGGCGATTGAGAAATTTCCGTTTTTAGAGAAATAAATCCTTTAAATGAAATCTTTGCACTCATAAAGTTTGTGGCCTCACCAAGAGAAAACAAACAGACTAAAACAAATGAATCATTCAATGAATCAGTGTCCTGAGAAAGAAAACACACAGACAACTTCTCACTAATAAATGAGGACATTTATTTATATCTAAATGTCTAAGAACTGAATGAATGAAGGATTAATAAGATGTATATGATTAATAAAATAAACAGATGGACATTAAATGATGAGAGAAATATATTAGGTGAAGTAAAGTTCGTTATTAAAGGTGCCATATTTAAGAGTATGAAACATTTAACGTCATAATTTCATGTATTTGTTAACAGGTTGTGATATAAATTAAAAACATGTTCTTTACCTATGAGCCTGTGGACAGTATGTAAATATTATGGGATGAACTTTCCATGAAAATAATTGATTTCATTTATTTCTGCTCCTGAGTGTCTTCTCTCTCTCTCCACTTCCCTACAGTGTAAACAGTGTAACACTAGCTAATGTCTACGTCTACTGCTGTGGCAGACTGTGTATTTAATCTGGATAATTACAGTGAAATCTAAAACTTTATATAAGGGAGAAAATATGCAGAAAATGAACACTGCAAAATTATGAAGAATTGCCAACAGCACCAAAGATTAGATGAATGAATCAGTGTTCTTTATCTTTACAGTGACAGATGATCTGTATCCACAGAAGAGGACCAGCAGCTACCAATTGCTGCCACCTAGAAGTGAGTTTACCAAACCTGAGTCAGAGTTATTCTTCTCTATATTCACATCTAGAATTACAGTGTTTGTATGTGGTGGGTACAAACTGTCATGTCTTTGTAAGCTCATTGGTGAATTCATGATGATAACAGCTGACACATTAACATTTAAGTCCAATTGCTAACTTAATAATTACAAATAACATTAACAGCTAGCAGGTGGAACGGTTTGGAGTTCAGAACATTTTGACAGCATTTACTCATTAAACATTAAGCTAAATATTAAACTACTCTAATCAGTAAAGTCTGTGTAAAGTCAGAATAAATAGATAGATAGAGTATTTTATTGATCCACGTAGGGAAATTCTTTTGTTGCAGCAGCATTAAAATAACACAGTAACACAGAACACTATATACAGGCATATGGTAAAAATGGTGACACAGTATAAATAGAATCAAATTAACTCTGAGGAGGAAGAACTTATGGTTCTACCTCTAAAAAATATACATAAGAAAAATATATATATATGTCCATCAGCTCAACTGTTCCAGAATGAGTCTCCTCTCTGCACAGAGGGAGTCATTGTACAGAGTTATGGCAGTTGGTAGGAATGACTTCCTGTAGCGGTCTTTCTTACAGTGGAGCTGCAGGAGTCTCCGACTGAAACTGCTCTGTTGTTTAAGCAGGAGGTCATGCAGTGGATGGAGTTGTTGTCCATAATACTGAGCAGTTTGTGGAGCATCCTTTTTTCCACAACCAGCTGCAGAGGCTCCAGAGCAGTCCCCAGCACAGAGCCAGCCTTAAATATGTGTTCTGGGTTTGTCAGATCAAAGAAGAAAGTGTTATTAACCACCCAGCCAAATTTGAATGATTAAAAGTATCGACAAGTTTATGAAATTAGGTGTCAAAATCAGGTAAAAATGAATTCTCAGCTCCAGGACTGTGGGGGCGTGTCCTCTGAATGTGCTGAAGCCACGCCCACTCATGGGAGCGAAGGCGCCCTTCAAGCGCCCTTTTTAAAGCGACTGAAACGATGTCAGATGAGTTCAGAAAATGACATGACTAACTTTGAAACACTCTGAGCTGAGATGAATTCATCTCTGTCTCTCTGCTCAGGGTGGCCTCAGCGTGTCATCGAGCCACCCTTTAAGGACCGCCCACAAAATCCTGAAAACTGGTGAAAAACTGTTTGAAGTTAACCCTAACTCCACATTTCAGTGATATATCGTTCAAAGTCTTCTCACGTGTTTTCAGCAACTATTTTACAACATATTTAATGAGTTTAAAAGAAATCTCAGAATTCCATTTACGCGGACGTTAAACATTTTAATATGGGTGCTTATGGAGATTGACTCACTTCTGGAGCCTGTCTCAGGCGGCCGATTGAAAAATTACAGTTTTAGAGAAATAAATCCTTTAAATGAAAAATAACAAAAAACCTTTGCACTCATAAAGTTTGTGGCCTCACCAAGAGAAAACAAACAGACTAAAACAAATGAATCATTCAATGAATCAGTGTCCTGAGAAAGAAAACACACAGACAACTTCTCACTAATAAATGAGGACATTTATTTATATCTAAATGTCTAAGAACTGAATGAATGAAGGATTAATAAGATGTATATGATTAATAAAATAAACAGATGGACATTAAATGATGAGAGAAATATATTAGGTGAAGTAAAGTTCATTATTAAAGGTGCCATATTTAAGAGTATGAAACATTTAACGTCATAATTTCATGTATTTGTTAACAGGTTGTGATATAAATTAAAAACATGTTCTTTACCTATCAGCCTGTGGACAGTATGTAAATATTATGGGATGAACTTTCCATGAAAATAATTGATTTCGTTTATTTCTGCTCCTGAGTGTCTTCTCTCTCTCTCCACTTCCCTACAGTGTAAACAGTGTAACACTAGCTAATGTCTACGTCTACTGCTGTGGCAGACTGTGTATTTAATCTGGATAATTACAGTGAAATCTAAAACTTTATATCAGGCAGAAAATATGCAGAAAATGAACACTGCAAAATTATGAAGAATTGCCAACAGCACCAAAAAGATTAGATGTGAATGAATCAGTGTTCTTTATCTTTACAGTGACAGATGATCTGTATCCACAGAAGAGGACCAGCAGCTACCAATTGCTGCCACCTACATGTGAGTTTACCAAACCTGAGTCAGAGTTATTCTTCTCTATATTCACATCTAGAATTACAGTGTTTGTATGTGGTGGGTACAAACTGTCATGTCTTTGTAAGCTCATTGGTGAATTCATGATGATAACAGCTGACACATTAACATTTAAGTCCAATTGCTAACTTAATAATTACAAATAACATTAACAGCTAGCAGGTGGAACGGTTTGGAGTTCAGAACATTTTGACAGCATTTACTCATTAAACATTAAGCTAAACATTAAACTACTCTAATCAGTAAAGTCTGTGTAAAGTCGAGATAGATAAATAGATAGATAGAAAATAAGTATTTTATTGATCCACGTAGGGAAATTCTTTTGTTGCAGCAGCATTAAAATAACACAGTAACACAGAACACTATATACAGGCATATGGTAAAAATGGTGACACAGTATAAATAGAATCAAATTAACTCTGAGGAGGAAGAACATATGGTTCTACCTCTAAAAAAATATACATATAATATAGTAAAATATAGTAGTATATATATGAAAATTTCCATCAGCTCAACTGTTCCAGAATGAGTCTCCTCTCTGCACAGAGGGAGTCATTGTACAGAGTTATGGCAGTTGGTAGGAATGACTTCCTGTAGCGGTCTTTCTTACAGTGGAGCTGCAGGAGTCTCCGACTGAAACTGCTCTGTTGTTTAAGCAGGAGGTCATGCAGTGGATGGGAGTTGTTGTCCATAATACTGAGCAGTTTGTGGAGCATCCTTTTTTCCACAACCAGCTGCAGAGGCTCCAGAGCAGTCCCCAGCACAGAGCCAGCCTTAAATATGTGTTCTGGGTTTGTCAGATCAAAGAAGAAAGTGTTATTAACCATCCAGCCAAATTTGAATGATTAAAAGTATCAACAAGTTTATGAAATCAGGTGTAAAAATTAATCCTCAGCTCCAGGAGTGTGGGCGTGTCTTCAGCACATGGGGCGTGTCCTCTGAATGTGCTGAAGCCACGCCCACTCATGGGAGCAGTTGAAACGTGTCAGATGAGTTCAGAAAATGACATGACTAACTTTGAAACACTCTGAGCTGAGATGAATTCATCTCTATCTCTGTGCTCAGGGTGGCCTCAGCGTGTCATCGAGCCACCCTTTAAGGACCGCCCACAAAATCCTGAAAACTGGTGAAAAACAGTTTGAACCTCTAACTCCACATTTCAGTGATATAGCGTTCAAAGTCTCTTCACGTGTTTTCAACAACTATTTTACAACATATTTAATGTGTTTTCAAAGAAATCTCAGAATTCCATTTACACAGACCTGAAGCATTTGTGGCAAGGCTACAGGGTAATCTAATTTATATTGAAGTAATAAACCGACAACGCCACCTAGGGGAATTTCACCCCAAGGAATTAGTACAGGGACAGTCAGTCTATGGTCAACCACAGGACACAGGTTCGAAAGACACTGGACGTGATTCCACCAAAAAGTACAAAATTTATTATTCACAAAAGCGGTTCTTCTAAAATGTAATAGCACAGGTTATCAATACAATCTACAATATTGCACAATTCGAACACCTTTCCCTTAAAAAAAATGTTGCCTATATTGCCTCTAAAGTGCGGGGTACAAGAGATTAAGGGCTCACCGGTCGAGATGGCTTGCTGAGGAAAAAGGTTCCTTATGTTACACCACACGTGAAGGAAAACCACACACCAATTGTTGACACCCAAGAGCACGACTGTACAGGACAGTGAAAGGGGACGACCACCACCGAAACCAGCCAGCCACTCACACCAGCTCCTGTTCAAAAAAAGAAGGGAGAAGCAACTATTAGGCAATGCAACACAGTGGTGGGGACTTGTACACTATATTGTCCTGGTACCACAAGATATTGGGCCAGAGCATTCACACCAAAATCACTGGGTCTTAAACACAAACACAACATCAACACATTATATAACAATTACTGCTCAGCGCTAAACAGAATTAGTGATGAACACACACACACACACACACGAAAAACAAAGAAAAATTAACAATTACTAAACTGGTAACCGGCACTAATAAAACCAGCCCAGACAGAACAGCAGTAGAAGGCCCTGCAGCGTGTAAAGGCCCGCACCGGGCTCATATTTGACACTTTGACAGGCTTTTATTCTGAAACTATATATTAGAATGTCTTGATACTTAATAGGTCACACTACGGGGTCGTGTACTATAACCCTGAAGTGGAATTAGTCTGTGATAACAGGGCGTTTCCTTTTAAATTCCCAAATCCCAAATCATATGTAATTAGTCTCATATTTGAATCTATATTTGAAAGTCTGCCGCGGATAAGACGCACACCTGAGAAACGATTCTCTCCTATTATGCTTACAGCACCGCCCCGTGGTCAGAACAAAGGAGGCCGATTGCTCACAGTTTGATGACACACAGTGGGCGGGGAGCAGAGGTGGAAAGCCACCGTGATTTAATACACCCCAATTAGATTAAATGTGAACGAATCAGTGGTCTTTATCCTTCTTCTGACAGATTATCTCCAACCACTGAAACATAATATAATCCAGTGTTTTCTCTTTTCAGTGTCTGAGCTGAGGGTTGTTCTTCTGGGGAACAGCTGGTCTCAGAGGAGTTCAGTGGGGAACTTCATACTGGGAGAGAATAAGTTCAACACTGAGGAAGAACCAGACTGCTGTCTGAGAAGAGGACAGGTGAAGGAGAAAAAAATAGTTCTCATCAACACCCCAGATCTGCTGAATCCGAACATCTCTGAAGACAACCTGACAGAACATGTGAAAACCTGTGAGAGACTCTCTGATCCTGGACCTCATGTGTTCCTGCTGGTTCTACAGCCTGAAGACTTCACTGAGGAACACAAACTGAGGCTCTGCAGAGTCCTTCAACTCTTCAGTGATCAATCATTTGATCATTCACTGATTCTGATATCAACACCCAGAGAGGAGAGTCCAGGATTCATGGAGAATTATCAGCAACATCCACCCTTAAAAGAAATGATCAGAAAATGTCACTACAGGTTTTTGTGGCAGAAGAATCTTGAACTTCCAGAGCTGTTAACACGTTTGGATCAAGTTGTAAAGGAGAACAATGGAGAGCACGTCAGCTGTGATGTGTCTGAGGACACAACATCGACTTCACCAGGAGATCATCAAAGACCAAAACAACAGGAAACACAGACTTCTATCAGAGATGCTGTTAAATCTGCTGGTAAGTGCAGAAACTATTCTGACTTTGTTCACATGAATCTTCTTTCAGTAAATTAGAACATAAAGTGGCAAATTAATGATGTCATCTTTTTACAGGGCTGAATATAGTTAAAGGAATCACTGGACATGTCTCACTCTCAGAGAAAAACCCTGTGACTCACAGTAAGTAAAGTTATCACACTCATCATAGATAGCAGATAGATTTTGGTGGCGTCTTTGCTGCACAATTAATCCACATCCCATAATTCTTCATTATCAAAAAGCAATGAGATAAGAACAATTTCATCTTAAATCATCAAAATAAAATGTTCATATTAAACATACAAATTGTTTTAGGCTGACACATACAGTATATTCTCATTCTGCTCTGTTCGGACAAAACATCACTGTCATTTGAATTCAATGTTTCTGACCACAAACACATTTTTTCTAGAATGTAATTTCTGATGGTAACAGGTATATGTGAACATAATTTGGTAAACTGTGACTTACATAATATAAATATAACTTGATGTCATTTAATATTTCTAAAAGAGAAGGAAGAAGAGATGAAGAGAGAGAGAAAGGAGCTGCAAAGAAAACATGAGGAAGAAATGAAGAGGATCCCGAAAGAGAAGAAAGAAGAGATGAAGAGAGAGAGAGAGGAGCTGCAAAGAAAACATGAGGAAGAAATGGAGGAAATGAAAAGAAGAATGGAAGAACAGCAAACAAATAACAGCTGAGTTAGAGCTGGACTGTGTTTCAGTTCAATAGTTCAGGTCCAGTTTTCTTTTTATTGTGTATCATTTGTTTTTTTGTGTTCATTTGATGTCCTGATGCTCTTTGGTGTTTCTATCAGATTGTGTTACAGTGAGTCACTGAGTCTGAGGACCAGCTGACTGAGGAGAATCCTTTCTAGATTGTATAAATAATATTTTTTCTGTAGATGAAATCATTGTTTTGTAATCAAGATCACAACAAAATCATTTATTTTCTGAGCTGAGAGGAGAATTTACAGTTGTTGTTGATCATCCAAAAAGATTCCTCCATGAGTAATGTACCAACAAAATATTGTCAGACGAAGACACACGGTCAACTTGTTTGTATTTTCATAGATTTACATATATTCATTTATGCTTTTATAGTTTTAAATATATATTCTATATATACATGTTTTTATTTACTCCTATTACATTGTTATCTTGGTGAAGATCAAAGTTTGTTTCCAGTTTATGATGATTTATTTTAATGTTCAAACATTTACTCTCTCAGATTGTTTCCATTTTTCTTTCACTTATTCATGTTTTATTTTTCATTATTCAAAGATTTATTGATGCTTTCTGTATATTTTTATTCATTTATTATTATCATTTAATCTTGATCATTTAATCACTTATTTAGCTCATCCATTATCATAATTATCATTTGTAAATTTGAACATGAATGTGTGTATTTCCTTTGTACTTTATGGTTCAGACTGGCTCAGTGTAGATAGAAGATGGCAGAAAGGTGTGTTGTGTTGCATGTTTGAGCTTGAGCAGAGGGATTATAAACCATCGCCTCTTGACTCTCGTCTGGGCTTTTTGAGGCTCAGGTTTGCTCTCCTGGGTCCTAGTCGTGTCAGGGGCTGGTGTCGGACCAATGGGTAAACTTTGGTAAATAACTGATGTCAGCCAGTTCAGATAATAAAAAGTTAAGAGGCACATGTGACCAAAAATGTATAGAGTCACAATTATTGAATTGAAGTGTAGTATAACCAAATGTAAGCACTGAACAGAACCAATCTGTTCAATGATTCAGTCTTTTAATTTTTCAATTGTAATTCTCTCTTTGTATTGAATATACTATCTGTTACTGGGAAAATAAAATGATCTAAACTTTTGTCGATCAGTTTCATTTCTGGAAGAGAACAAATGTTTGTGCTCGGTGAAGATCTTACAGCTGTTTTCTAGATTCACGGTATAATATGATATTTGCTGCTGGAGGCAGATCTTACTCTGAAACTCATATTCAACCTAAAATGAAGCCATAACTCTGTAAGTTTCATGAATATGCAGATTATCTGTTGTTGTTACGACCTTTACTTAATGTCTGTGGGAACACAGGAAGTACACTCAGAAAAAAAAAATTGGCCAAAATTCAGGACTTATGCATTACATAGAAAATTTCCATCCGTTTGACTTACAAAGTTGTAAGACGTAAATAAACTAATAAACGTAATGTGAAACAAGTAATAAGATTTATGTAATAGTACTAATGAACTCAATGTGCTTACTGCACAGTAGTGTAGCAGTAACCAGGTTTATGCATCGTCATTTTGAGTTTACTGTCTTAAATGGACTTCCACCCAGGAACATGAATTATACGTTTTACTGCTTTTTTCATATAGAAATAGTTTATATTTAAATTTTTATTTCTTTGACTCATTTATAACTCAAGTTACATTTCACAAAGAATGAACTTAGATTAAAGTGTATTCATCATCATCTGGATGAAGCATTTTGTTACACTGATCAGCCGTTACATTAACATTAACATTATGACCACCTGCCTCATACTGTGTAAAGGTCTTTTTGCAGTCCTGACCCATCGAGGCCTGGACTCCACAGACCTGTGAAGGTGTGCTGTGATATCTGGCAGACGTTAGCAGCAGATTGTTTAAGTCCTGTTGTGAGGGGACACCTCTATGGATTGTACTTGTTTGTCCAGCACATCCCACAGATGATCGATTGGATTGGATCTGGGGGATCTGGAGGTCAAGTCAACACGTTGAACTGGTTGTTGTTTTCCTCCTGAAACTGGATTCTTTAGTTTTGTTGGCCTAACACTAGTGAATGGCACAGTGTAACTTCCTCCATGGCAGAGGTTTCCAGAAACATCCAGAGGACGTGACCTTGATGTTGTCATCTCTCCGCTCACAGGCCTCTTTGTGGTTGAAAACGTGTCTCGACTGCACGTATACCAAGAGTTCTTGTTCTTTCACTGTGACACAGACACACTGAAAATGAAAGCAGGACTGATGTTATATTAAAATACACATCTTTTCAGTCTAAATGCTGCACAGTTAAATGAATGATTATTGCTGTATTACAGCTTCTTCTTTACCATTCAGGGCTGTTTGTTGTCTTCACATGCACAGCTAACTGTCATCCACTTTTATTACTTTGACATTAGTTTTTGGTCAGTTGAATAGATGCCAGAGGAAATGTGGTTAATGTTAAATCTTTTTAGGGAAGTTTGACAGTGACATGTCTGCACATACTCTCACATAGAGACACAAACACAGACAGGACTGTAACCAAGATCTTGATAAATAAAGAGACAAATAAACAGACAAAGAGGATGTGACGCCTCTGTGTGGTTTAAAACGTGTCTTGGCTGCACGAATCAAGAGTTTCTGTGAATGTCACATTAAAATAAATGCACACATCTTCACAGGTACTCACTACACATTAAATTAGTCATAAGTCTTACAAGCTGTTCATTTTTTATTTTATACATTAGTTGAACTATATTTATTGTGGTTTCTTCTTGAACTTTAAGCCCATGTTAAGTAACCACTGCAGAGCCGACAGCCTGAGACAATTTTCAACTAAAAACTGAAAACTAACTTTTGGATACAATATGTGTTTAATATAAAACCAATGCTAATTAATAGAATAGAATATGTTGATTGTCATTATGTAATGCATAGCAAACATCATTCAGTGCAGGAAGTACAAGTACATAAAAACAGGGAAGTTTAAAACATAGAACTTTAAAAGCAGCTGCAAAAAACAGAGACAGAAAACAATCAGGGTTAAAACATGGAAAAATTAAAGCTCACAGTGATGACTCAGAGCTTCACAGTTAGTGATGAATCTGAGGGATGCATAGTAAGCTGTATCAATCATATGCAATGCCTGAGCAGGGGCACGCATGTACAAAAGATCCCCACGGTCCAGTACAGGTAAAAATGTTGTAGCAACATTAAAAGAGAAACACAACTTGTTTCTGAAATGGAAACTTAACTTAAGCCTCATTTTTTTCACCAAGCATCGTACATGTGGCTTTAAAGTCAGAGAACCATCACTTGGAATACTTACTGTTTTTTTAGGAGTTAACCCTTTTATTGATTTTTCCTTCAAGAGTGACCACTGAAGGAATATTCTGTGGTCTACTCTTGAACATTAGTAAATAAAGTGCACTTAGTTTTGTCAGCATTAAGAACAAGTTTTAAATGAGACAAAGTTTTCTGTACAAAATTAAAGCACATTGCAAATGGTCAAAAGCTTTAGCTAGAGTTGAATCACTGCAATAAATAACTGTGTCATCAGCATATAAGTGAAAATCAGCATCATTGTAACTTGGGGATATAAAATGGGGATAAAAAATAAAATTTTGTTTGGATGATACTGGTTATATTTCTAAACTTTAGCAAATGTAATCATAGAAACAAAATCTAAACTGAGAGTTTTAAATTGCAAATTGAACAAATTCAAACAAAAAGTAAATAAAATGCAGTGTTTTGTTCATGTGCACGAGTCAGAAGAAGTCAGTTAACTAACCCTAAGCCTAACTTAAAGGTGGACTGAACATTAGAGACATAATGAAAGTAGTCTTTATTAACAGTTTATTGTAATAGACTGTACAGGTGTACTTAATGAAGTGGACACACATTAATGTTCAGGAAAGTGTTGATCAGACATTTCTGTTCATGTGTAACAATAGTTCTGTCTGTGCAAAGAGGGAACAACTACTTCTACAGTGACTGCAGCACAACCTGTTGGCACACACTGCCATCTAGTGGATTTAATGTGCAAAACAGTCATAGTTAAAGTAAGATTAATTAATTGATTAATTAATTATTATTATTATTATTATTATTATTATTATTTTTAGAGTATTGTATCATGTCTGATAAAACTGTAAATCACTGTGCAGCGTTTCAGTGTCTGATAAACCTTCAAACTCATGGATCTGTTACTGAAACTGAAGTTCCTGGTTTTTCTTCTCAATCTGTTTGTATTGAACTCTCTTCATCACTGAAGGAGTCTAACATGAAATGTAATATTATATAACAATGTCTGATCTACATTTAACACAGGAGAGTTTTTAAGAGTTTTAATCAGAGACATCATTGACCTGTCCAAGTTTCAGGACTTTTTTCCATCGATCAAGAAAAAGCTTTAGACAGAGTCGATCATTGTTATTTGTTTAAAACTCTTGAAGCTTTTGGTTTCAGAAAGAACTTTATCTCCTGGATAAAGTTGCTGTATTCAGGAGCCACTGTGTTATTGAAGGTGGGGGGAGGACTGAGCCGTCCAGTCCCGGTCCAGAGAGGTATTAGACAGGGATGTCCTCTGTCTGGTATGTCGTACGTTCTGGCCATTGAGCCTCTCCTAGACCACCTCAGACAAAGTCTTCCAGGCCTGACCTTTGCAGAGAATAGGAAAGATACGGTTAAACTGTCAGCTTATGCTGATGATGTTACAGTATTCATAACTAAACAAAGTGATATTCAGATCCTTAAAGAAAAATTAACCTTATATGAACAGGCTTCTTCTGCGTGGGTCAGTTGGTTAAAATGTGACAGTCTTCTACTGGGAGAGTGGAGACATAGACAGCAGCCGATTTTACCGGCTGGGCTGCAGTGGAGCAGAGAGGGGATGAAGTGTCGAGGTGTCTTCTTGGGAAACGATGACTTTCAGAAAAAGAACTGGGAAGGTCTAGTTGAGAAAATCAGTGCCCGATTGTCTCGGTGGACGTGGGTCCAGCCTCAGCTGTCCTACAGGGGGAGGACCTTGGTCATTAATAACTTGACTGCCTCGATACTCTGGCACCGGCTTATGATCATAGAACCTCCAGACACACTGATTAAGGAAATCCAGAAACAACTGATCAACTTCTTCTGGGGAGGATACCACTGGACTAGATCAGCTGTGTTGTTTTTACCTGTGTCAGAGGGGGGACAGGGAGTAGTTGACCTTCGTAGTCGAATTAGGACCTTTCGGCTCCAGACGGCGCAGCGCTTCCTCCATCATACGCAGCAGCTCTGGACTGTAACAGCATCCATGCTGCTTCGCGGAGTGGAGAGCCTTGGGTATGACAAACACCTTCTTACTGGATTTAGCTGATGTGGACACTTCACGGACCTCCAGGTTTTATCAATCTGTCCTTCATTCCTGGAGTACTGTTTTAAATATTAGGAGAGACTCTGCTCAGCTGTATGATAATGTGGGAGAAGAACCGTTACACCACAACCCGCTGATACAAACCAGAATGCTTCAGTCTGTCAGTGTGCAGAGAATCCTCATAACAGCAGGGCTGACAAAGCTGGCAGATCTGAGGTCAGCAGGACAATGGAAGACTGCTGCCAGACTCAGTCAGGAGACTGGTTTTAAATCTCTACAACTTCAAGAGAAGCTTCTGGAGGAGGTGATGGGTGGTCTTCCTGGCTTGTTCAGGGAGGCGTTGGAGACAGAGCCTACGGTGAATCCTAGCCCTAACCAGTGGCCTGAGTTCCCATCCTTGGCCATCCACGCTGCAGTGGAGGAGCAGGATGAAGAGGATGGAGCTCTGCTAACTTTTAGAACACCAGAACTATTGGACTTCTCTAAGGTGTCAAAGAAAGGTCTGTACAAGGTGACGGTAAAGGTTCTCAACAGGGCAGCATTGGCTGGTGTCAGGGAGTCGAGGTGGTTCGACGTTTTTGCGCCAGGGTCGTCTCCAAGGGGCAGCTGGAGGTCCCTGTACAAACCTCCCATAGAGAAACGCTGTGCGGAAACATTACAACATCTGTGGCTCAGATGTCCCAGACTGGCTCCCCTCTTCTCTGCACTGCAGCGGTGGATTGGTGGTCTGGGACAGGTTCTAGAGGACAGACTCTTTATCTTTGGTCCCAGGTATTCTGCTGCACAAAGAAAGAATCTATGCTTAGTAAATTTTCTGTTAGGTCAAGCTAAGATGAGCATTTGGCTCACAAGAAGGAACAAAATGAAGGACACAGGATCTGTAGATGTTGACCTGATGTTCAGAGGTCTGGTGGCTGCACGTCTTAAAGTGGAGTCCACTTTTTGTAAAATGGTGTCAGACGTAGAAGAGTTTGTTTCTGTTTGGGCTGTCGGAGGTGTTCTATGCAAAGTCCTTCAAGAATCACTCGTTCTAAGTTTCTGAAATATTATTTATTGATTTATTTATTTAGTGTTCTTTTGTTTTGTTCTGTTGATGATGTTTTTATTTTCTGATTAATTTAGTTTTTTTTACTGTGAATGGAAAATTGGACCAATAAAAGTTTTGTTAAAGGTCTCTCTCTCTTTAATCATATTTTGGAATGAATCAACATCCACATTTTATTTCTCCATACAGAGTCAGAGGTGGGAGGCATAACACGCAGCTGCAGCTTTGATTGGCTGCCACCTAACAGTAAGTTAAAGTGAACTGAGTGAGAAATGTTGTCGTCTATATTAACATCTAGAATTTCAGAGGTTGTTGCTCTGTTGCGGTGTTTTGATGAAGCAAGCTGCTGTTGCATATAAGAGACGTCCCGTGTCCCGTTACCGGTGTATTTTCCTCTGGATTCCGCTCAGGAAACAAGAGCAGTCTAACGTTACATGCACTGACATTAGATAACACATGAACATGATGAGAAACCCTAACGTGATTCTGTTAGTACACAATGTAAAATCACGTTACTGTGCACTAAGTCACCTAACGTTACTGTAATTACTGGATTATTTTCAGGTCTCCATTCATATGGACCTTCACAATCCACTTCTTCTTCATCACTTTGTTTTTTTAAATTAAAATAAAGTAATGGAGCTGCTGTCACATTCTGAAGAAGAAGATGCATTTTCAGGATGAGCAACAGCTGGGGGGGGGGTCACCGTGTGACCTCATGTGGTCTCCTTTAAGGACCGCCCACAAAATCCTGGACTGAAAAACTGTTTGAACCTTTAACTCCACATTTCAGTAATATATCGTTCAAAGTCTTTTCACGTGTTTTCAGCAACTATTGTTCAACATATTAAATGTGTTTGGAAAGAAAACATGGAATTGCCTTTACACGGGCTTTAAGGAAAATTGCGACTTGCTCTACGAAAAATCTTTTTTTAGAAAAAAAAATATAGATTTTTTTGTAAAAAAAAAAAAAAAAAAAAAAACAAAAAATCTCAATTTTCAGAAAATTGAACATTTTTATGTTGGTTCAGGCGCTGCGGGCCGGTGCACAGACGACCTCCAGCCCATTTGGCGGCACCATCAGCTCCACCACCGTCTTCCTGCTGCCAGCTGAGCTACAAGTTTTTTTTACAAAAATTCTTTGTAAAATTCTTCTTTTTTTTTTCGGAAAATTTCGATCTTTTTTTAAGAAAAATCTGACTTGTTAGGAAAATTGCGATCTTTTTAAAGAAAAATCTGACTTTCTTCGGAAAATTGTGATCTTTTTAAAGAAAAATCTGACTTATTTCGGAAAATTGCGATCTTTTTAAAGAAAAATTGTGATCCTTTTTTAAAGAAAAAAATGACTTTTTTGGAAAATTGCGACTTTTAAAAAAAAAATTTGGATCTTTTTTAAAGAAAAATCTGACTTTCTTCGGAAAATTGCGACTTTTTTCTGAGAATTCTGACTTATTTTCAGAAAAAAGTCTGATTTTTCAAAGAGCAAGACGCAATTTTCCAATTTTTTTCAAAGAAAAATGAGAACTTGTACTGTTTGTAGTTTTTTAATGTTTGTTTTTGATTCATAAAAAATGTTTCATCAGAACTTTTGATTAAATTTCCTCTGAAGAGTTTTTTTGTGTTTGATAGTCGTTGATGACTGAAGAGAAAAAAAAGATCAAAACTGAAGATTTGATTTTATTAGAACAGAAAGTGAAAAATTTAAAAAGTTCAGAGAAAAAATAAATACAAAGAAACATTTTTAATATTTCAAAACAAAAGAAACAAATCAAACATTTTGATTAAAGTTTTTATGTCGTTAATGTGAAATAAATAAACTTTATTTTAGATTCTTTATGTCCGACATGTTTCTACGGGAGCCCAGAGCAGACAAAACAAATGTCCACACACTGTCTGAACCTCTCAGCTCATTAGGATCAGAACAAACTCAAAGTTCTGTCGTAGACCGGAGCGTCACGCTCATGTTCGGTCCTCCGTCCGTCACAGCAGGTTGACCCCGTGTTTGAGCAGCCTGTGTCGGGCCTTGCCGGGCAGCGTGAAGGCGCTGTCCTGGTGGTTCGGGATGCCCGAGTTTCTGAGCGAGCCGCTCTGCTGGAAGAACGTCTCCTGAGCCGGGCTGCGCGTCCCGTACACGGCGGCAGCGGCGCTCCTGCAGAGAAAACAAGACATGAATGACAGATTCAGACAGCCCCACCCCCGACCTCCACCTAAGGAGCCCCTCCACCTCCTCCTCACCTGATAATGGCCTCCTGCAGAGTCTCAGTGTTGCAGAAATGTGAGTGGAGCAGCGACGTGGCTCTGACAAAGGGACGCTCAGCGGCTCCGCCTGCTCCACCAGACAGGTTGGCTGCAGAGACACAAAGAGACCACGTCACCTGGACAGGTAAAACAATGCTGGCCCTGCCCCCTATCCATCCCTGAGTACAGTGGGCGGAGCTCTCACTCGTCATCGTGCTCTGAACGCAGTCGAAGTGTGCAAACATGTACGGTCCAGGAGGTCCAGGTACGCCCGGAGAGACGGTCCTCAGGTGAGCCTCGAGACCGTTCAGAGACGCCAGGCTGCTGTGATACTGAAGGAGAGGAAACCACAGATTAACGTTAAAAAACCCCCACAGATTAACGTTAAAAAAACCACAGATTAACGTTTAAAAAAACCACAGATTAACGTTTAAAAAAACGCAGGTTAACACTGACAAACATGTCAGGAGGTGTTAACGCTGTTGTTTCTTACCACTTCCTCCATCGCGGCGCTGTCACTCAGGAAATGAGGCTCTGCCAGCAGAGCCAGAACCAGACCTTTGACCCGGTGCAGGTACAGTGTCATGGGGATGAGAGGAGTCTCGTCTGGGTCAGAGTGAGGAGGAGGAGGAGGAGGAGCTCCACCTCTATCGGCCTCCTCGTTGTCCACGTGTGGTTGGTCAAACACCGTTCCACCAGCAGCGTCTCCGTCTCCTCCTCCTCCGTTCAGACGTTCTTCTAACGCTGACCCGTCTCCGTTGGTGAAGCTGAGGTAATACGACTCATCCAGCGCCGCCTCCTCCTCGTCTGCTTCCTGTTTCCCGTTGGAGAATTGAGGCGGTGGGCTCAGCGGGTCGGCGGCGCTTTGTGATGGACCCGGACTGAACACGGAGCTGTCTGACAGGTGAGGGCTGAAGGAACCTGGATCAGACCGGTCCGACTCAGAGGACGGCATGTCGGATAAAGTTCTGGACAGGCGGGTTTTGGTCGGGGCATCGCTGTGTGGTGCCGGATGAGAACTGAAGTCTCGGTCGACAGGGGCAGACCGAAGGTACTGAAGCTCAGCTGGCGTCAGGAAGACGGTGGTGGAGCTGACGGTGCCGCCAAATGGGCTGGAGGTCATCGGTGCACCGGGCCTCAGCGCCTGAACCGACATAAAAATGTTCATAAAATTTTTTCAAGCGTTTTTGAAACATTTTTAAATATTTTACAAGCATTTTTCAAAATTTTCAAAATGAGAATTTTCAGAAAAAAGTCAGATTTTTCGTAAAAAAAGATCGACATTTTCCGGAAAAACAAGATGGCAATTTTCCGAACAAACAAGATCGCAATTTTCTGAAAAATCGGACTTTTTCTTAAAGAAAAAAATCGCAATTTCCCTAAAAAAATGAGAATTTTCACAAAAAAAGTCAGATTCTTCTTAAAAAAAAGATCGCAATTTTTCTTAAAGAAAAGATCACAATTTTTCTTAAAAAAATGAGAAAAATTTTCCAAAAAAAGTCTGATTTTCCGAAAAACCAGGTCGCAATTGTCCGAACAAACAAGATTGCAATTTTCCGAAAATGTCAGATTTTTTGGAAAAAAGATAGAAATTTTTCGAAAAAGTCAGATTTTTCTTAAAGAAAAGGTCGCAATTTTTTAAAAAAAATAAATCGCAATTTTCAAAAAAAAATAAATCGCAATTTTCAAAAAAAAAAAAAAGATCGCAATTTTCCGAAAAAACAAGATCGCAATTTTCCAAAAAAGTCAGATTTTTCGTAAAAAAGATCGCAATTTTCCAAAAAAAAAAGATTGCAATTTTCCAAAAAAAAAAGATTGCAATTTTCCGAACAAGCAAGATCGCGATTTTCCAAACAAACAAGATCGCAATTTTCCGAACAAACAAGATCGCAATTTTTCTTAAAAACAAATCGCAATTTTCCAAACAAACAAGATCACAACTTTCTGGGAAAAAAAAGAAAATTTTCACAAAAAAAGTCAGATTTTTCTTTAAAAAAATTCACAATTTCCCGAAAAAAATGTGAATTTTTCCGAAAAAATCAGATTTTTTATTTTTTAAAAATCGCAATTTTCCGAAAAAAAATTGAATTTCCGTGAAAAAATGTCGCAATTTTCCGAAAAATGATGAGAATTTTCAGAAAAAATAATATTTTTTGTAAAAAAAAAACATCGCAATTTTAAAAAAATTTTTTTCGTAGAATAAGTCCAGTTTCCCAAAAAATTTTCAACCATTTTGGAAATGTTTTTCAAACATTTTGGTTTTCAAAATAAAATATCCTGTGCAGACTCCAGAACGTAAAACATTTCCTAAATGTTGAACTGTGTTAGTAAAACATGAATATTGACACGTGGTCTTCAGGTCCATGCTCTCTGCTCTGCTTTAACGTCTCTCTGCTGACAGATGAAGTAAATGACTCGTGGTCACGTCCCACCTTTGTGTACGTCTCGCTCTCGTGCACCATCACCTTCATGGTGAGCTCTGGAAACATCTGCGTGCTGACGACTCTGAGGACAGAAAACAGTGATTCATGAAGACGACGGCGCTGGCGGAGGATGTTTGATGTTTGTTTGAACGGCAGCTCACCGTCCTCTGAAGAGAATACAGCCGGCGGACACCAGGGGGCAGCGCTGACAGGCCTGCAGGATGAGGGCAGCTTTGAGGAGGAGGAGCGGGTCCACCTGCAGACAGGAAGTCAGAGTCACTTCCTGTAGAACATCAGAGGAGACAGCAAAGGTTAGATGAACGTTGAACATACGTTGGTGGAGTCGATGGTTCTCACGCAGCTGAACACGTGATGAAGCTGAGACGATCCGGACTGAAGGTACGACAGGTACCGCGCCCAGCGAGCGGCCAACACCTCCGAACTGTGAAGCTGCAACGTAAACACAACGTAAACACAACGTTAGGCCAGAGACACAAACAAAGTAAACACAATGTAAACACAACATAAACACAACGTTAGACCAGAGACACAGACCTGGTAGCTCTGTCGGACCGAGCCGTTGTAGAAACAAAAGAGGTTGATCAGCTGATCCAGGAGCTGACAGACGCTGACGGTGGGGACGTCCGCTGAGCAGCCGAGAGCCTGAAAGAGACAACAACAACCATCAAAACACTCAGAGACATCAGAGACATCAGAGACATCTGGACAAACATCACAAACATCTGGACAAACATCAGGACAAACATCTGGACAAACATCAGGACAAACATCTGGACAAACATCTGGACAAACATCTGGACAAACATCAGGACAAACATCTGGACAAACATCTGGACAAACATCAGGACAAACATCTGGACAAACATCAGGACAAACATCTGGACAAACATCTGGAGGTCCTGCAGCTCGCTCACCCAGAAGAAGTCATCCTTCATGCAGATGGCGAACTTGTTGCGTCGCAGCCTCAGCACTCGTACCGGAGAGAAGGAAAGTTCAGAGACGCAGCGACTGACGCCGGCGAGCTGACCGCAGAGCAACTCCTGACGGTCTAATGGAGTCTGACACAAACACAGAACAACAACCACCACCATCATCATCATCATCATCATCATCATCACAACATATACGAACAAATGGACAACTCTGCAACCGTCTGACAGTCAAACCTCTTCAGGGTAGAAGTAACAGATTCCTTCTCTTGTAGCGTCGCCTTCTCCTTTAACCTTGGAGCCATCGTAGAGGAAAAAATACAAACACCTGAAAGACAAAGAAAGATTTAAGACTGTCACAGAGACTACGTCCAGGTTTTAGACAGTCTGCGGGGACGTCACGGAGACTACGTCCAGGTTTTAGACAGTCTGCGGGGACGTCACGGAGACTACGTCCAGGTTTTAGACAGTCTGCGGGGACGTCACGGAGACTACGTCCAGGTTTTAGACAGTCTGCGGGGACGTCACGGAGACTACGTCCAGGTTTTAGACAGTCTGCTGGGACGTCACGGAGACTACGTCCAGGTTTTAGACAGTCTGCGGGGACGTCACGGAGACTACGTCCAGGTTTTAGACAGTCTGCGGGGACGTCACGGAGACTACGTCCAGGTTTTAGACAGTCTGTGGGGACGTCTCAGATATTTAAACTTCCTCTGACTTTAATGTGTCAACACGACACATTAAAGTCAGATTTCAGTGAACTTGTAACACAAACATAATTATTATTTATAATATTATTATTATGAATGATCGTAACGTGAGCGATCAGCTGGTGAAGTTTCCTGTTATTAAGTTTTTAATTAAGTTAAGTTAAAGTTTTTGTTGCTCCAGGTGTTACGGATAATCCTGCTACCTGTCACATCAGGTCCCGGTTCAGACACTTGAACTGGTCCGGACTGTGGTTCGGTCTGAGCTGGTCTTACCTTCTGGAGTCTGGCTGCAGCAGCTCAGCCATCACCGACAGTCCGGAGGAGGGAGGTCGGTTATCTTGAGTCCATGATCCGGACAGAAAGCAGAAGTGACCGCGAGAGCTCCGTCAAGACGTTAAACCGCGGGCTGCACGCAGACCAGCCGTTCGGTTCCGTCCGTTCAAAGACAAACTGTAGATATTGTTAAATGTCTGAGCTCGGGTCAGCGGTGTTTGGCCCCCAAACGGCCGCGAACAGAGCGAGTCTGACGGGATAGAGACACTTGAGGAATGCGGTCAGTCACACGCAGTGGAAGTCATGTGAAAGGACGGCGGCCTGACAGGGACAAACTACTGCCGCTCAGTCAGCGCGGAGGAGGAAACATTTAAACTTTAATGAAGTTTATTAACGAGTTTAATTATATTTAAGCAATTTAACGTGAAGATGATTAAACCAGATGTACAGAATATAACTGTGTTAAGAAGTTAGCCTGTGCTAACATCGATACAAACAGAAAACTATATAAAAAAACAGAAACAGAAATATTTTATAAAAATATGAAATAAAACTACAAATAGGGATAAATGTTCTCGTATTACAGATGTAATAGATTACACTATCTACTCTTATAAAGTACCTTAAAACTGTACTTCTGTACTGCTGTTAACACTTTATTAAGTTAGTCTGTGATCAGATATATGACTCACTAAAGATAATTAATATGAAGTGCTTTGAAAATTAAGATTGAGGAACACGGCAAGAGGAAGATAATAAAACATAAAACATGTGAGAGGAACAGCTATTAAAAAACATAAAAACATATGACAATAAAGGTCATGACAGATGACGTCACATAAGAGCAGCTCTATTATTACTTTATTATATCACTCAGTAAACATCTGACTGGATCAGAACAGTAATAATAACTGACCTGACAGGTGCTTTCATTCTGGTTTTTACACATTTGGAAGCTGGATTTAATTATTTTATTTTAAAATGAACCCCACACATACATGATGTCACTTTATCTACATATGACGTCATTAATCGCCCCCAAAAACTGCGTGAATATTTGCGGTGATGAATCACGTTTTCGATGCTCGATCGATGCTGCCTTCACCACAGTGAACCGCGAGCGCGCGCGCAGCTCCGTCAGCCGGTGGCGGGATTTGATCCGGATCAGACCGGACCCGGCGGCTCGGTGCGGGGACGTGCGGGACACGTCGGGTGTTTACTGAAGCCCGGAGTCAGGTTTAAACCCTGGACCGAGTCTCTAACGACGGAGGGGAACTGTAAACACGTCCGCCATTTTGGCTCCGTTCATGAGCGCAGTGACACAGACTGATATTAAATAAACTCACCGGAACACTTTAAATACGAATAACTCAGAAAATCATCGTTATAAATCATGTTTTTAATATCATGAGCTCTGAGACACATTATCCTGTTTACATCTCATAAATTAACACGTACTGTATCAGGAGGATACAGAAATAAATAATACAAAATCATATTAACAGCTAAAACAAGATATGAAATATAAATATCATTTAAAACACAGATCAGTGAAAGACCTGAAATGAGCTAAAACTGTAAATATAAAAGTAGACCGCTGTCAGAGTCAGTTTCTTCGTCATGTTGTGTCTAAATCATCCAGACAAGACAAACTCAGAGAGTTCAGGAGGTCCAGAAGAGTCAGTAGACCAGACTCATTAAATAAAACATCTAAATCAAGAAAGATGGCTGCTGTCAGAGACCAGAGCTCAGATCAGGTGACCTGCAGAGCCAACAAAGCCACAGGAGAGCCTCATGTGATGACCCTCATACTCTGAACCCTCACTGGGCCTCAGGCCCACTTTGGGGTATCTCCTCCTCTTACCCGGGGTCGGGTCGTGGTCGGTGGTGTCCCCAGGCTAGATGTGCAGATGTTGAACCACCTCAGCCGGCTCTTCTCGGCTCTGCTCCGAGCTCTCTCTGGATGTCCGAGTCACGACCCAAAGCTTGTGACCATCGGTGAGGGTTGGAACGTAGACGGACTCTGAACCACAACGGTCCAGTACAACATCCGCGGTACTGTCGACACCGCACCAACCCGCCGGTCCATCTCACGCTCCGTCACTCGTGAACAGAACCAGAGAGGCTTGAACTCCTCTGTGAAGCAGCGTTCCACAGCGTTGAAATGACCTTTGACTGAAACCTGTCTGACGTTAAATGAATCAAAAACTGTTCAAACATTCAGAATTTAAAATATAAAACACTTCTTTACATCAGCTGTTTATCCAGTAATAAGATTTCTTTCTCCAGCTTCTTCATCTTCAGCGCTCTGAACGCCATCTGTTGCTCGCGGTTCTCGATCTCCTTCTTGAGGTAGCAGCAGTAAAGAGCTCGTAAGTCTTCGGTCTGTTTCTGAAACACAAATCAAACATCACGTCGTCTCATGGCGTTCTTTATCCGTTTCACCTTCGCCCGACACGATGAACTCACCTCAGCGCTCCTGAGTCCGGTCGACGCCGCGCATGCTGAGCTGGTCTTCTCCTGGAAGCTGCTGCTGTTCATGTCCTGCAACAAAGTCCAAACAGTCAGTGCCGAGCTTTGTCGTTTTAAGGAATCGAACATCTGTTTAGTTTCTGGTCGTGCACAGCTGGACTGTTTGTCTTCAAAACACTTTACAGACTTTAAATATTCGAAGATGTTTCAGAGGAACTTACGGCTTCAAACTGAGCGTCGCTGACGTCCGTCTCGTCGCTGCTCGAGCTCTCTGGTTCGGCCTTTGTTACGGGCAGGAGGAGGACGGGATGGCCTGAGACTGTTGGAGGTTGGAGGAGGTTGAATGAGATGAGAAACTCCTGACGGGGTTACAAACAGATGGAGTTCACCTACCGCTGATGAAGGAGCTGTCCGACCCCGTCAGCGGTTCAATACACGCCCCTCCGGGCACGACCTCCATCCTCAGCCCGCCGTCTTTGTGCTGCAGGACGTCGTCCTCCGCCGAGGTCAGGGACGGCGTCGTGGACCCGCCCTCTGTCCTCATCACCTCGGCTCGTCTTCTTTTGGCTGTTTGGACAGATCAGACAGTCAGACACTCGGCTGGACGTGATGACTCATGAAGACGGAGACGTGTTACCTGTTTGAACGATGTTTTTATGTTTGACCTTCACCTGCTGCCACGAGCGCTTGTAGCCGCTGTCCGACACCCTGAAGAAAGACGAGTCCAGATGTTAGACGGACGGCCACGAAATGAGGTCAAAGTAGAGTTTGTGTTTGTCTCTGACAGACTCAGATTGGACTTAACCTGCTGAAGGAGCTACTGATCCAGTTCTACACCATCCATCACTGTCCTGTCTGGATCGGCCACCAAACGGGACAAGAATGGACAGTCAGGACCGCAAGCTGACCTCCAGTCAGGACTTCTACATGTCCAGACTCAGGAAACAGACCCTGGACTCAACCTGTTCCACCTCTTCCCCTCTGGGAGGTGCTACAGATCACCAAAACAACCAAACACAACCAAACACCCAAACACCCATCTCACTGGAGTCTCCTGATTGACACTGAAGTTTAAAGAAACTTGGGGGTCATTTTTTGGTAGATTTTTATGGTTATTCAGAGGAACCACCCTGATGATCGGCTGCATGTTCAGAGTTTACTTTGTGTGGATGTTATTCATCTGTTTCTGAGACAAAAACAAACATTTAGTGACCAAACTTTGTCACTTTGAGTCTCCGCTTTAGGTTCATGTAGCCACGTTAACGTGAATAAAGTTTTTTCTTACGCGTTTATTTTGTCTGCGATCCTCTGCCAGGCTTCCTCTCGGAGTTTGGAGGCGGTGGTCGTGTTGGACTTGGCGGTCAGGATCTCTCTCTCTTCTTCATACGACCTTAAAATGAGTTCCTGCTCTTTGGGGCTGAAAAAATGAGCTCGCTCGTGTTTCTTCATCGTGTAGACGTCTGTGAAATCACAGAGGACGGAGTCAGATTTGACGTGCAGGTGTTAAAAATGTAAAAATATGCAGAAAGTCTGAAATGTTTCATGTTTGAACTGCTCACCTCTGTCACAGCTCATCTGCTCTGTGCTCGATTAACCTCCCCTTGACGTGGTGAGCGGGTGCGCGCGCAGTTATCCGAGATGTGTTGAGGCTGGATTTACTCATCAAACCCGGGAACGAACCCGCGCGCCGGGTACGTCACGTCGCGCGTCATATGCTCGATATAACGGTGCGGTCCGTGTACGGAAGCCGGCAGGAGGTGACGGCCGCAGGTGAAGCCGGATATCAGCGAGCTTTGTTAACCCCGGATTTTCTAATTCAGCTTAAAGGCGCGCTCACGTGAAGGAGGCGGGGTCTGGGACTAAAAGAGTCACGTGGGGCGGGTCACGCGCGTCTTATTAACCGTTATTCCGCCTGCAGATGTAACAACTATAATTAATATAGTTCAATAAGAGATAACAACGATGATAATGTGATAAAATATATTATTATTGATTTATATTTTACTGTTTTAACTCATTTTATATTAATTTTTATTTCTTTATGAATTACAAACAGACTTTTATTGGATATTTAAAGACCTCTGTTACCTGAACAGGTGATTTTATTTTGTTTTATTTGGAAATGGTTACATTACATCATGCACAGAACCTCTTCATATATTAAAATATGAATATATTTATGTACATATGCACATGTAGATAAAGGTATTAAAGGCACATCACAAAGTTATAAGACATCTTCTCTTATAATGTCATATACATTATATTCAGAGGTGTTTCTAATATTTTGGCCACCCTGTTTACAAACATGAGATGACCAAAATATTAGAAACACCTTAAATATAATACAGTCCTGTTCCACAACAGCACACACTAAGTGACCTCAGTAATAAACATATTTAAACTGATATCTCTGTCGAGCTTCATAAAGGTGAATTTATTTCAGAGTTGTTGCTTCAGATTGTACGAGTGTTTCTAATGAAGTGAGCAGTCAGAGTTTATATATAGATACATGGATATATACGCCTGGGAGTGACGAGGATTGAGTTACAGCCTCTCTGTAAATATATATATATATACACATGACCTCCACCCACGCACCACCTTCATCCTGATGCAGTAACATTTTAACATTAATATGATTCAGAGGAGTTTCTAATATTTTGTCCCTCTCATGTCTGTAGACAAGGTGGACAAAATATTAGAAACACCTCTGAATATGATGCAGTCCAGTTTAACACTGTAAACTACAACCTCCATCATAAACATGTAGTCAAATTAACTCATTAAAATCTTCATAAAAGTTCCATTTGTTTCATTATTGTTGTATTTTGGGTTCATGTAGCTCCGTGCTGCTTTCACTGTTTGAAATGACAAAATAACCTGACGTGACTTCATAGCAGAGTTGTTTGATGACAGGAGGATCTAAATGAATTATTTTATCTCTCCTGTTTAATCAGTTTGTGCTCATACGTCCAGACTTCTTTAATCTGACGTCACACCAAAAGTTTGCTGTGAATTCTTTAAATTGGGATTTTTATGACAAATATTTCATCAGAAAAACATGAAATAACTTTAAACACACAGTGAGGTTTAACAAATATAACCCCAGTTTGGTGGAGTTGACTTCAGTTTGAATAAAATAAATTTAACTTCAGGAAGTCTGTGGCATCAAACTCAAAGTGAGCCGAGGTCAGATGAAGATGAAGATGAAGTCAGAAGTGTTTCCTGTCTAAAGAAGAAGAACCAAACGTGCGTGGAGGTAATAATATTTACTTTATTTAAATCAGGTTAAGCAGACATTTTTGTTTGGTGGTCCAGAGTTGGTTCGGGTGCTCCATGATGGAGCACGGAGGTAAACAACACAAACACGGAGAGTAAACGGAGGGTGGAGATGTGGTCCAGTAACAAACTGAGGAGGGTGGAGGGGGACCGGCTGGTCCCTGGGCCCAGTGAGGTCCGGTCTGGTCTGGAGGGTTTCACTCGTCGTGGCCCTCGTAGCCGTCAGGGAGAGCGTTCAGGTGAGCGTTGTGGAAAAGACTTTTGTTGCCATCTCCCCACGGGAAGCGCTGTGAGGAATCAAACACACGACACTGTCAGCACGACACACTGAGACACCGAGGCGGCGTTTCATTGGTTATTTTAGAGCTCTGAGGTCGGACCTTGGAGCGGATGCGGAGGTGGCTGTATGGGACGAACTCGGGCTGCTCGTGGCTGTGGTTCTGCTCCTTCAGGTACATGTTCAGCATGCACACAGCGACACCGGGCAGAGCCACCACGAAGGTCAGAATCTTCCAGGTTTTAGCTGGAACAAGACAAATCAGCAGATTAATGAAGGACAGAGAAGTTCAGAGGCTGAGACAGAGAAAACTTCAGATTTCTAAACTCTGATTTTAACTTAAAAGTCTGACTGACAGTAAAGTCGTTACAGTTCATCGATTAGTCGTCGACTGTGCTCATATTTTATTTCAGCTCCTTAAAGTTGAAGATTTTTAATATTTGAGGACGTCAGTTTGAACACTGAGCAACATTTTCTGATACTTCATGAACCTTTTATGACTTTGAATATAGATGTTTTATTGTCTGTTCATGCTGCATGACGTGTTTGTATCTGATGTTTTTAATGTTTTCTTCTCATGATGTTTGTTCTGCACCATGATGAGCCTGGTTCTGGTTCTGGTTCTGGTTTCAGTCGTACTGTCAGTGTGGTTCAGATCTTCCACACCGAGTCTCTCCCTCTCTCCTCCCAGTTCATCCATCCACGAGGGTCACGGTGGGGCGAGTCTATCCCAGCTGACTTAGGGTGAGAGGCTGGGTTCACCCTGGACCAGTCACCAGTTCATCACAGGACACACAGAGACAAACAACCATTCACACCTACAGACAGTTCACCTGTTGAGGTTCATGTCTTTGCACTGTGTACCTGGAGAGAACCCACGCGGACACACAAGAACATGTAAACTCCACACAGAACCAGCCGAGGTTCAAACCAAACAACTGATGTGAAATATTTTCACTGTATGAGCTGAAATCTTTATTATCATCACTTCCAGATGAAAACACACTGTGTGGAGAGTTTGTATTCAAAGTCTGATGACTTCCTGAGAAGTCAGCTGGGATTGGCTCCAGAAGAGGTTACAGATGATGGATGATCTTTCTGATTGAATAAATGTGCTGCTCACTGATCGTGTGGTTCAGTCACAGTAAACAGCAGCGTCCGCTCATCAACACTCAGGTGACAGTCAGCTTTTTAAAAAACATTCAACAATCATCATCATCATCATCGAGTCGTCTGAGGATAATTTTCTTCGAGTTTGGTCCATAAAATGTCAGAAAAAGGTTCAAGGTGACGTCCTTAAATGTCTTTTTTTATCCATGAAATCAAATATTTAGCTTCCTGTCACAGAGCACTAAAACACAGATAAATGATCAGAGTCAGACGGGAACCATAAATGCTGATTAGAGAGACGTCAGGATCGACGTCCTCGCTGTGCCGATATTAAACACTGACTGAAGGTCAACCTGTCGTCTGTCCGAGTCCAGAAGATTCAACCGATCAACAACCGATCGACTGATCAATGACACTCTGATGTTATTGTTGATTTGTTATTAATTTGAGCCGTTTAATGAGTGACATCATCATTCACATTTTCAGGTTCACCCTTTTAATTTCTGTTGAACCTCATTTACATAAAAAAAGACCAAAAAAATTAAATTAAAGAAACTAAAAAATAATGTGAAATATTTCAGTTTATTTGTCTCTCGTCACGTTTCTTCGTCCCCTCTGAACATGTTATAAATATAAATATATTATATAAGCTCCGGTATTGTCTAATACTTTCACATGAACTGCTTTGATAGTTTTATTTTGTATTTTTAAAGTTTTAAAGTTTAAACAGGAGCTAACATCAGTGACCTGATGTGACTGCAGCTAACGTTAGCCTGCAGGTTAGCTCTTATTATTCACGACACCTCTCCACATTTAAGTTATTTCAATTAAAAACTAATTAATTTGACCTAGAGACTTCATGAGTGTCTGTCTTAAGTCGTAGTCTTTAGTCTTTAGGTCGTAGTCTTGGTGTTTTGAGCAGCTTCTGCCTGCTACGTGCAGTCAGCTCAAAGACGTCAAGCTAACGGCTAATGCTAACACAGGTAGCGGAGCAAGGTCACTGTGCAAACTGCGACAAACTGTCGTAAAAATAACCGACACTGAGTCAGACCGGTGAGTCTCAAAGAGGCGGGAAAGTTACCGGAGTGCTCGCCGTGTCCGTGTCCAGCCGCCGCCGCAGAGAGCTGACGCCGGCTCTGGGTCAGAGAAGACCGCAGCACCTGAGAGAGCCGTCCGAGAGCCGCCATTTTCCTTTCTGAGAGCTGCACGGGGACCGGAAGCAGTTTGTAAAGAGAGATGGGGGGTCACGTGACGGCGAGGCTGCGTCATGGAGCGGCACCACAGCGCGACTTAGCGGGAAAACCGAGAAATTATAAAAATTAACATAAATGAACAAAAACGGATTAATTATTGTTTTATTTACATTATTTTATATTTCAATTACACTGAATAATGTTAGTCTGCATGTTTTGGGCGGATTCATCTTGCTAACAAAGCAGCCAAGTGCCAAAAACTGCAGTTCCTCTTGTCGTCCACTTGAGGCTGGCTCCAGAAGTGAGTCAGTCTCCATAAGTCCCCATGTTAAAATGTCCAACTTCACAGCAGAAATAAACATGTTTACAGCCTGGTACAAAAAACAGTTTTGGTCTCTGTAGCTAATTTCCCCGTTCATGACAACTGTACTAAGCTAACAACAGGCTAACAACAAGCTAACAATGAGCTAAAATGAGCTAACAACAAGCTATACCAAGCTAACAACCAAGATGCAACCTCGTTGGCTGGTAAATGAAACCAATGCAGAGGTGCCAAAAACTGCAGTTCCTCTTGTCGTCCACTTGAGGCTGGCTCCAGAAGTGAGTCAGTCTCCATAAGTCCCCATGTTCAAATGTCCAACTTCACAGCAGAAATAAACATGTTTACAGCCTGGTACATAAAGCTAACTAATGCTAACCGTAGCCGTCTATTAATATGCAGGGAATAAGATGATAGTTCACAACCTTTGGGGTCATGTCCCACATGAGCGGTCACAAGATTATTAACCGTGTATAAAATAATAAAAACAAAATATGGTCAAACAAATGTTGCATTAATTTTTCAGACAAATGAATGTGTGTAAAGTGTCATAACTTCCTGCCCGTCACATATGATATCAATGAAACAACCTCTCACTTCCTGTGTCCGTTAACGAGCATAAATAACGAGTGAACAACTGTGGAAACATTTTGAGGTTCAGCAGCGTTCCTCTTTAAAAGGGGAGGACGGTCTGTGGTCTCACGGTCAGAGTCCAATTCAGAGACATTCAGGGATTTTCTGTTGGATCGCGGTGAGTCATAAACGTTCGTTTTGTCAGCAGAGTTCACCTTTAAAATGTAAAGTTTTCAACATTTATAGAAACATGTAGAAATGTGCTTTAATCTGTGTCACAGGTAGAAAAAACATCTTAAATTAAACTCTGAATTGTCTGTTTACGGATAAAAACATCACTTTAATATTATAATGTATATTCTGTGAGGTTTGAAGTGAAATTAGCTGCATATCTTTGTAATAAACTGTACATAAAGACAGAAGTCTGTTATTTATCGAGCCGTTAATCGTTAACTAAAGCAGATTTAGGTGACCTCTTGTTCGCGTTGAACTCTGGACTGTTTATTATCAGATTATATTAAATTAAACGTCTTTTTTCCAGAAGAATCTGTCAGAATGGATTCAGACTATCACCAGTTTGGGTCGCCTGACAGCAGCCCGGCCCGTGCAGGCGACAGAATGATGCCACAGACAGGTACGACACGTGATGTGACTCGTTAATGAGGGCGCGAGGTCATGACATAACACCTGTGGATGGTTACAGGTCTGAAGAGGATGGTGGGATACGTCCTGTACGGAGTCCTAGTGCTGCTGCTGTTAATCCTGCTGATGGTCACCGGGATTAAATGTACGGCCGTAAACATTTTTATATTCATACAAACGTCATTTGTCTGATGGTGTAACGTGTTTTTGTGTCCAGTCACTCAGGTAAATCAGGAGATCTCTGACATCAAACTTCACCTGGAGAGAATCGGACGAGCGTCTTCAGGTCAGGAAACTTCTCTAACGACGTGCTGATGACAATGCAGACATACAGGTGACAGTTTTGTTTCTTTCCAATCTAAAGGTGTGACCGTGCAGGAGGTGAAGAAACTCGTCCCTGTTAAAGGTAAACTAACTTTAAACTGTTAAAATCAGATTTCTTTGGGGTTTTCTTTACGGTTCTTGCATCTTCATCGCTGCAGGAACGTGTCGCGAACACTGGGTGTCCTTCCAGAGAAGCTGCTACCTGCTGTCCACCAACGCCGTCACCTGGAACGAAGCTGAGAAGCAATGTCAGACGCTCAGAGGACACCTGGTGGTCCTGAACAACGTGGAGGAACTGGTGAGAGCTAACAGCCAATCATCAACAAGGTCACCAACAGCAGACATAGCAGCCAGCTAATATTACTGACTAGTCCAACAGCAGTCAGCCCAGCTCAGCGTCTGTCTTTCAGCCGACTTACGTATTGTCCAGCTCCTGTTCTGGCACGACACTGGCTCCGCTCCCCATTCAGGCCTTAAAATGACACATTTATATTTCATTGTACTTCCAGGACTACCTGTCAGGAATCGTTGAAGTCCACTATAACTACTGGATCGGACTGGTGGAGCGAGAACATGAGGGACACTGGAGCTGGGTGGACGGGACCAACTTCAACTCAACCGCAACGTAAGCGTAACGTAGACGTGAAGTTTAAAAAATCGCAAAGAAACGTTGTGATACGTTGTTTGTACGTTTGCGTTCAGTTTCTGGGACGTAGGTCAGCCTGACGACTGGGACTACAGGGTGAACGGAGAGGACTGCGGGCAGCTTCACGCCTCCGAAATACGAAAACGTAAGCTGTGGAACGACGCGGCGTGTAACCTGAGGTATCAGTACATCTGTGAAACAACGGCGTGAGAGGAAGACTGAAGCCTCATGGGAAATGATGTTTATAATCATGTGATCGTATGAAGAGCTTCTGTATGTGTGAGGCAATAAAACATGAATATGACGACGCCTGTTCTCCTTTATTGATCTTTAAAGACTCTTCATGGTCAGATTCAAACCCTGGGCCGCCGCGGCAAGGACTGAGCCTTCGTACACGGGGCGGCTGCTCTACCGACTGAGCTAACCGACACCCAGTGGAATTATTTTAATGTTCATATTGTTAAAAGCAAACTGAAGGCCGACCTTTTTAGTCTGACTTTGACCCTCAAAACCTAAAAACACCCTGAAGACCTCAAACCCAAAATCAAATAAAGGGAATTAAAATTCAGTGAACTGAAGCGGCGGGCTGGAGGAGGAGCTGTGAGTCAGATTGATCAGATGAGGAACATAAAGCTGAACGTTGGAGAGAGGTGGTCACCCAGCGTGTGCCTCATTATGCAACATGTATGTTTACATACACACTTCAAACACGCCGCTTCAGGAGGAGCGTGCAGTGGAAAGCGGTGTGAACGCAGCGTGTTGACACAGCTGACTGTTATTGAGAGAGTTAAGTAACTCAGCGCGAGCCAGCGGACAGAAGAGAGAATATTTGATTTAAAAGAGGAAAATAAATATGAACGAACTGCTCACCTGAACATGAAGCCACGTGGAAACACAGAACATGTTTCATTTATTAACTTCACTGTTAGACTCAGGAACTCCACCAGGATCTGTTCATGGAGAGTAAACATGGAGTGATGGAGCTGTCAGATGATCTATAGACACAAACTTCAGTGTCTGACCTGAACTCTGTCTTCTCTTAAAAACACTTTTTTAAAGGAAGTCTGGTCGATTTTCAAGACGTCTTTGTGCAGTTTTACTTCATTTTTAACTATAAATAAGTTTATTATGATTATTTTTACTCCAGAGGGGAGTTCCTTAGAAACAGAAGCTCAAATTATTATTATTAATTAACAAAAACAGTTGCATGGCAGCTTGATCGAGTTTCAGAGGTTGTACATGAACCAAAAATATAAAAATACCCAACGTTTAACATCTTTAACAGTGGTTTTCTTGACTGTTTGTAGTTTCAGCTGTTAGGCACACTGATCCTGAATAAACACCAAACCTCGTTAAACTATAAGTTTAATTAGATGTATCTGACAGTTTCCTTAAACTCGGGGCTCTTGCAGAGGTTGTGAACATGAAATAAAAGTCTCAGCAGCTTCTCCACAGAGATAATGTGTCTTCACACTTGTAGCTGGAGGCGTTATAAATACGTGTTGAGACGAATAAAAAAATCTCACCAAATGTTGGAATTTTGTCACGTTGCCACCCTCAGTTCGAGTCCCACCCTCTTATCACCTCCCGTCCTATAAGAAGAGGCTGCAGTAACGTTCACGTCTTTCAAACTGCAGTCATGAAGCTTACAGCTCCTCTGCTGCTGCTGCTCGCCGGTGAGAAACAAACTCAACCTTCAGTGAGTTTTCATTCTCTGACTTGATCTTCATTCTTCTGTGTTCATCTTCCTCCAGCTCACACGGTCAGCAGCACTCTGCTGCCCAGAGCCTTGTGGCAGTTTGGCAGTATGATCCAGTGCAGTCAGCCCGGCGTTAACCCATTCCTGTACAACGATTACGGCTGCTGGTGCGGCTTCGGGGGGAAGGGGACGCCTCTGGATGACGTGGACAGGTGAGGAAACACTTTAATGTTCTCGCTGCTAATTGGTGGACTCCTCTCTGAACATGCGTTTCCCTCCTCCGGTGTTTTTCAGGTGCTGTGAAGTTCACGATAAATGTTACCGAGCCAGCAGGTTGGCCCCCGGATGCACCGCTGTCGCCGACCTGCCTTACGTCCTCGTTTATGATTTCACCTGTTCCAACGAGCAGGTCACCTGCTCAGGTAAGACTCAACACTCAGACTTTAAGTTTGAGTTCAGAAATTCGAAATTTTGAGACACGACAGTTCATATTTCATATTTTTTTATACACCATGTATGTGGTATTATATCATGTGGTTTCTTTTTAGTTTAGACTAGTCTGAAAGTTGACACGTTACAGAAGAGAGAAAGACAAAAATCTCTAAATTTACCTGCATAAAAACACGTTTTTACCCGTTTTAGTGTCTTTCAGCTCGTCAGCTTTGATGCAAACCTTGCAGCTGTATTTGAACAGCTGTATTTGAGCAGCTGGATATATATATGTATATAGGAGGACTGTGTGCAAACAAACGCTCTCATGACGCTCTGTGAACGGACCTCACCGCCTGTACGCCTGTTTTTAAGCCTCTGTCATTCACTTCCTGTCTCCACAGCCTCCAACAATAAATGCCAGGCTGCCGTGTGCGAGTGCGACCGTGTGGCGGCTCACTGCTTCGCTCAGCACAAATACAACCCCGAATACAAGAACCTGGACCCCAGAGAACACTGCGTCAACTGAGATATGCAAAAACAACAAACACGAGAGAGACGACGGATTAAATCAAAGTTTAATTAAAGATTGAAAATGAAGAAGTTTGATTTTGTGGAATAAAATGTGAGATTCTCGTTGCAGCTGAAGTTCAGAGCTCCTCCGTGTCCTCGTGTCTGTTTGCTCACGTCTGCAGCCGAGCTTATCTCAACATAACCGTACAGATCACAACAAGAAGCTCAACAAAAGGTCAAAGGTCAAAGGTCAAAGGTCATGTGATGATGAAGCTTATGGTTGGATCATAAATGTACAAACATTCTGCAGAACTTTAAAAAAAATTATTTAAATTGATCATTTAGGTCCAAAAACAACAATTAGCAGCAACAACAGAGAAATGATTATAATTTCAAAATAAGAGCGCGGCTCTGTGATTATATGGGCTTGTAGAGGAGAGTGGTCACGTACTTCTTTTGGTATCGATGTGTCGCGCTGAGAACCATCACGCCGTCCTGAAAGACAGAGAAGACGAGTGTTCACACTGTTAAGATAGCCAATCATCAACAAGGTCACCAACAGCAGACATAGCAGCCAGCTAATATTACTGACTAGTCCAACAGCAGTCAGCCCAGCTCGGCGTCTGTCTTTCAGCCTTTTATTTCACCAAGCTCTCACCAACCACTAAAAGTCAGTCCCAGATTTACTCTTGTCCGGCGGCTTCTTGCTCGCTCACTCTCTCCTTTTCTCTTCTTAGCTTCCTCCGTCAACGTCCTCTTCACTCTCTTCTCCTCTGCCATTATGTCCATAGAAGCTGCTGAGCCTTTGCTAACGGACAGTGTGCAATACTAGCTAACATCTTAGCTACATCAACAGACGACCAGCTCCCACTACAACACAGAGTCCAAAGTCAAAGCTAACATCACTCCTAAACACATGAAACATGTTGTCACACTGTGGTTTTAGGTGGCTAACGTTAACTAGCTTGCTAATATGGACAAACTGCTAGCTAGCTAACGTATTAGAATCCTGTCTTGGGTGGTTAACGTTAGCTAATTCATGCAGACTCCTGGTTGGCTCGCCACACGTTATCGCTGTCAAAACACTATGGGTGGATAAGTTAGTTCAGCAGCTAACGTGATCCATGATACTAACTTAAGTATTGCCCAGCTCCTGTTCTGGCACAACACCAGCTCCTGTAAACCTCCTCTTCTTCTTCTTCTTCTTCTTCTTCTTCCCAGTGGTCCAAAACGCCTGTGGTACAAACACTAACACTCCCCCAGTGCTCTGAGCTCACAGTCCGGGCACCCCAGTGGCTAACAAACTGAGCTAACATTAGCTAACAGCAGCTAACAAACTGAGCTAACAGCAGCTAACAGCAGCTACAGCTGTCAGCAGTTTACTTCACTGTCCATCATAAACTCTGTAAATCACAGAGAGTTGAGGTGGAGCAGCCGGAGGACATCAGAGGGGAAACCAGAAAACATTTTCTCCATAAAATATGATCCAGTTTAGTTGGTGCTGTGTGTGACTCAGACAATAAGAGCAGGTGTTGTTGTTGTTTACCTTGATGGAGAGGGCGTACAGGTGGTTGAGCATCACGTGGTTCGGTTCTGGAAGCAGCGTCGGGTCGCACTGATTCAGATTCAGAGACAGAGGATGAGTTTAACGGGACCGCGCAGCGCCGTATCAGGTTGTCGTCGTTAATACTTACAGAGATGCCGGTGTCCTTGTTGAGCAGCACCTGCAGCAGGTGAGGAGGTAAGAACGGAGGATGTTTGAGTTTGTCGTCTGATCTGATCACATACGCATCCTGCTGGTACGGACCGGGAGGCGAACTGGACAGGTCTGTCAGAGAGTGATCACATGACATCGAGAGGTCAAGATGTGTGTTAGATCCACATTCTGTGTCGTGACTGAAGGTGTGACACGGTGAGTACCTGACAGGTCTGACGTGTCCTCCGAGTCGATCCTGAGGGCGTCAAACACCTCGAAGTCCGTCCTCTTCACCTGGATGACGTTATTAACGGTTCCCGTCTTCGACGTCATCACCGCCTGAGAGACACGGCGTGGACACAAACGTCTTAAACTTAGAACACGAGGACGACAAACTCTGAAGCGCTCACTCACCCCGCTCGGATCCAGAGTCCACTGCCCGTCCACGCAGAACTTGTACTGGTGCTCTCCCTCCGGCAGGTCCACGATGGCCACGAAGTTCTTCTGACTGTGAGAGACAACAAGAGGTGTGAGACAGGTGGACGAGGTGTGAGACAGGTTGACGAGGTCCGACCCGGTCCAGCAGAGTCGGACTACCTTTTGTTGAGCGGGATCTTTGTGACCCAGTTGTTAAAGGAGCCGGACACAAAGACTTCTTTGGCTCCTCCGGTCCACCTGAACACCGTCGGCCTGGCCTGTGTCGGGCTCTTGCTGTCGCTCTCCAGGTCCTGCTGCCACGCCAGAAACTCCTGGATTTCCTGCGGAGCCTGGAACACACAGGTCGACAGGTGAGACTCATTTAGACGTCTTCGTCAGTCAGGTGAGTCCGATTCATCCAAATCTGTCACATCAAAAAGGTCATGAAATATATTTTACCTTATTTAATCTATTTTAATATATAAATATATTTTATGTGGCCACATTTTCTGTATTCATGCTGCAAGTTTGTCTGTATTGAAAGTTTTACAGTGTTTAATATTGTTAATATTGTTTTAATATTGTTAATATTGTTTTACAGTGTTTAATATTGTTAATATTGTTTTATTGTTTTACAGTGTTTAATATTGTTTTACAGTGTTTAATATTGTTAATATTGTTTTATTGTTTTACAGTGTTTAATATTGTTTTACAGTGTTTAATATTGTTAATATTGTTTTATTGTTTTACAGTGTTTAATATTGTTTAATATTGTTAATATTGTTTTACAGTGTTTTTAAAGGAAACAAAAGGACGTGACTCAAGATGTGATTTTGTTTTGATGTTTTTACAGTGTATCTTTTTTATAACTTCACTGCTAAAAAACATAATTTAAAACAGTTTTTAAATTAATTTCACAGTTTAAATTTTAAAACTTCAGACTTTTTGAAATCACTGTTAACATTTACTGTTAATGTAAAAACAGTCAGGACTGTCTTTAAGACTGTCTTTAAGACTCAGCCTGACACTTCTTATGTCTCATTAATAACACGTTCCTGAACGCACCATCAAACACGTGATGAAACAAACAAACGTGTGTGTCTCTTTAAATAAATAAATATTAATTAAATGTTTCTGTAATCTTTAAAACTCACTAAACGAACGTCTCGTCAGTCTTCAGGACAGTCTGAATGTTTCTGTGATTTTAAAGTGTCATAAATTTATAATTAATGAGGTTAAACATGCAGAGCAGCAGCCCTCCATGTGGGTCCAGTCCTGGTCCTGGTCCTGGTTCTGGTTCTGGTCCAGGTCCTGTCTTACCTTCTGGTCCTCTGCGTCCTCTGAGGTGTCCATCAGGATGTTGGGTCGGGCCTCTTTCCCTCCTTGCTGTCCACTGGACCGGTCACTGCTGCTGTTCCCCATCCTGTACCATCAAACACACAGTTAAGACCTGCAGGGACCAGAACCAGAGCCAGAACCCCTCTCTGTGGACCCAGCAGGAACCTCAAACCAGAACCAGCTGCATGAGACACAAACCTGGATCCTCAGACGGACTGTGTGTGTTTAAAGACTCTGTAGGTCCGAAGTCTTGACGACGGTTCCGTGTTTGGACCAGAACTTTGTTTTTAGTCTGTCGAACTTTAAGTTTCTTCTTCTTCTTCTTCTTCTACCGTCCTGAGAGCAGCTGTGTGTTCGCCATTTACCGTGAGTGTGTGTGTGTGTGTGTGTGTGTGTGTGTGTGTGTGAAGGAAACACACTTCTTCCGCCTCACGGAGAGTAAAGTTTAACCCGACTGTTGCCGGTGTTTCGGCTTAACGAGCGACCGTGTTAACTGGCGACCGCTAGCCGCTAGCCGTTAGCGCCTGTGGCTGTCGGCCGTTGAGACTCGTACCTGTCCTCGTGCTGCCTCTTTGTTCAGTTTCTATCGTTACACTGTTAAAAATCTGATACCTGATTCTTCTTCGGTGTTTCTGTCTGACACCCGCGTATTATCGTCGTGTTTCAACACCTCTCCTAACTACTACAACTACTGTTAGCGTTCGGCTAACAGGTCTCCAGTTAACACGGTCGCTCGTTAAATCGAAACACCGGAAACGATTTTAAAGTAAATACGATTTTAAAACCTCGTGAAATGAGATTAAAGCTGCACGAGCCTCGACAAAGAACAAAAATACGTTTTTATGTGGAGAAACATGAACACAGATTTAACATGTAGAAGTTGGTATTTTCCGATTCATCCAGACTCCTGGTTGGCTTGCTAACATTAGCTAGTAAAACACTACGAGTGTATTGTCCAGCCCCGGTTCTGACACGACACTGGGCCTGTAAACCCCCCCGGTGGTCTAAAACACCTGTGGTACAAACTCCTCCACGTGCAGATAAAGTTTAGAAAGATACAAAATATTTCAAAATATTTTAAATTTTCAGCTTGAAATCTGAAAATAAAAAGTGAAAATGTGTTAGAGGGTTAAAGGTGTGTGAAGTTAAAGTGTTAAAACCGTCAGCAGGACCTTTAAATTGTTGTTGACATGTCTGTATCTCTTCTCTCTAACGCTGAGAGGAAACAAGAGTGACCTTTACTATGACTGAATACTGATGACTGTGCATGTTTTGATTTTGTGTACAGTCACAGACGTCAGATAAATGAATCACATGAAACAGGAGCGCCGTGAGAACGCCTCTGAAATCAGTGACACAAGGACAAAGTTTAGCCTGTAGCTGAAGGTCATACTAACATAATGAGCCAAAAATATTAATTTAAAGGATGTTTTAGGACTTGTACTTTAACTTTCAGTATATTTTGTCACTAATGCCTCAAACTAACCTGTCAATCAAAGCGTCCACGCTCTTAATCCTGCATAACTTTAAGCCTTAATATAATCTGAACAGGTGAGTTGTATATAAATTCACCCTCAGTATAGTTGTCATGAACGGGGAAATTAGCTATAGAGACCAAAACTGTTTTTTGTACCAGGCTGTAAACATGTTTATTTCTGCTGTGAAGTTGGACATTTGAACATGGGGACTTATGGAGACTGACTCACTTCTGGAGCCAGCCTCAAGTGGACGACAAGAGGAACTGCAGCTTCATTCTGTACAAAAAAAGTCAAACAGGACTCGTGGATGGAATGTTTTAAAATAATTTATTAGGAATTTTAAAAAGTTTTTTTTTTTTTTCAAAGGAATAAAACATGACAGGAAAAAGAAAATCAGAAAATGTTACAGTGTTGACAAGATTGTTATTCTTCAGTGAAAACAGCATCAAAGTTTGAAACTACGGCGTCGGCTCGCAGCGACGTGAGCGAGCGTATCAAAGTGTAAAACCCGGCGTGGATCGAGTGCTTTTTGTTCTTCAGCTAACATTTGCAGGAAATAAACTAGTTATCGTGATCGGCCAGTGCAGCGTCTTCGTAGCTCTGAACATTGTTTTGGTCTAAAAAAGAAATCGCGGTCACGTTGCTACAGTCTGTGACCTCCAGTGGATACGCAGTGATGGAGTTTCCTGTTGGAAGAGCCACCTTTCTAAAAGGTTCAACCATCCACACGTTGACATAGATGTTAATGTAACAACAACAAAAAAAATCAGATTAAAATTTCACATTTGCAACTGAGGTACCGCCCCCACCCCCAACCCCGAAAATAAAACAGCACATGGCACATTGGAAACCAATGTGAATAAAACCACATGACACGCAAACAGCAACGCAACCTGCAGAGTCTGAACACAGTTAAAGCAACATTGTGTACATCACGTTGATGCTACACTGACTTGTAATGTCTGTGATTTACAGAGTTTCCTGATGGACAGTGAAGTAAACTGTAGCTGCTGTTAGCTAATGTTCGTTAGCTCAGTTAGCTGTAACGTTTGCAACTGTCTGGACTGGGAGCTCAGGGCACCAGCAGAGTTTTGGTGTTTACACAGCTAAAGTACAGGAGCTTTCGGTGCAGCAGTGTTGTGCCAGAACTGGAGCTGGGTGAGCAATGTAACCTTTAAATAACGTATCCACTCATAGTGTTTTGCTAGCGATAACGTTAGCAAGCAAACCAGGAGTCTGGATGAATTAGCTGACGTTATCCACCCAAGACAGGATTTTGATACGTTAGCTAGCTAGCTATTTGAATGTGTTAGCAAGCTAGTTAACGTTAGCCAGCTAAAACCACAATATGACAACATGTTATGTAATGTTAGCTTTGGACTCCATTTCTAAGATAACGTTAGCTGTCCGTTAGCAAAGGAGATTTGGACCAGAGCCGGACGAGCGGGCTGAGCAGCCTCTATGGACATAATGGCAGAGGAGAAGAGAGTGAAGAGGACGTTGACGGAGGAAGCTAAGAAGAGAAAAGGAGAGAGTGAGCGAGCAAGAAGCCTAGCCTTGTACTAGTCAGTAATATTAGCTGGCTGCTATGTCTTGTGTTGTTGATGTTTGGCTGTTAGCTAGTTTCTGATCTAAATGAACAATGTTGCTTTAACCGTGCACGAGCTCTCCTGCACGCTGCTCCTTCATTTCTCCTCACAAACAATCATCACATATCGAAAAAATCACAGTTAAAACAAAACAAAGTAAGAAAACAGCACGTTCCTTCGTCCCTCCACAAAGACTCAAAGTGTTTCGACTCTGAAGCAGCTTCTTAAACGCCGTCGCAGAATCGCGACGTCAAACATACCGAAATGTTCTCGACCCTCCCTCGTGTGAAACTTTCCAATCGTACCTTCACTCCCCAAAGAAACAGTCATATTTACAATATCTTACAGAATTGTACAGCTCATGTCGGCCTAACTGTGACTAACGACCATTATTAGTGTAACAAGTCTTTGTTAAAAACCTACCAAGATATACACTTTGTGACACATTTTCAAGAAATAGTATTAATCACAAATGTTTTGTTAAAATTCAGTATGAACTACTGACAAATATACAGCTTTTCCAGTACAAATTACAGCTCCTGACCTTCAACACAAACGTCGTCGGAGGTCAAATAACCCAATAAAACAGAAACAGAAACAGAAACGACGCAGCCGTCACAAAAAGAAACATAAAAACAAAAAAACACTAAAATACAGCATCTGTATGTGTCGCTAGTACATGTAGTGAGAAACTTTTCACTCGTCTTACAAACTTCTTCTCAGGAGGTTTAGTGAGGCGTCAGTAGAGTCGGCTGGGTTCAGGCTGACACCGGGTGGTGGTGGTGGTGGTGGTGGTGGTGGTGGTGATGGTGGTGGAGGGGTGGAGGTTTCAGGTGCCTCCCCCCTCCAGGCCAGAGAGAGGTGAGGTGGGCCGGTTTGGACCGAGACAGGCCAGATCAGCTCCAAAGCAGCTTCAACTCCTTCCAGCTCTCAGTCTGCAGCTCTGCACTGAAACAAACAGACGTGCGGGTTACTCACACGGTCGGCGTCACGTGGTCTAAAACAAGATGGCGGGGCAGGAAGACGGCGACTTACGCTCTCAGTGGTAGCCGTTAGTGAAGGCCGTGGCGATCAATGGGCCCTGTGGAGGCAAACACACCAGTTTAAAATAAAATACCTGGTACAGGTAACCGCCTAAAAGAAGGCAAACCTAAAAAACTCAACATCAATCTAAGTGTACGCTGTATTTAGAGTATTTTAACCTCGTCACCTTGATGTCAGACAACTTTTTTTGGCGGGAAACTGAAGCGTTTATATCGATCTACTCTGTCATTTTACCTCGCATAATACAGGAGTTTCTGGTCCACCGCTGGCTTGACTGGGTAGTTAGTTTGTGTTATTGTGTAACTTTGGTGTTTTAACACGTTAGTCTGGATCTAAACTAGCTGTGGTTGCTGTGGATCGAGGCAACCATTGACCAGCAACTGTTACTCTTTTTGTCAATGAAGTTTGGTGGCTTTCAAGAGGGCGATAACTTCTCAGTTTCCCGCCAAAAAAAGGCCGTCGGACAGTGAGGTGATACAGTGAAAATACTCTAAGCTAATCCACAACAGCACATTAGCTTAGCTTCATGCTGTCCCAGTAGCTAACACACTGACTGTAAGTGCCTGATAGAGTCAGATGAGACTCTCACGTGTCCGTTAATTAAAAGTCTACACTCAGCAGCAAATGAACAAACCTGATTATCAGCATCCTGAAGTCTTCCTGAACGTCTACATGTATAATTTGTGTGGACAAAGTTAAAAATATGTCCTCTAGAGCGAGGTAAAGAACTGGTACGTCTGCCTTCGTCTGCTCTGTTAATATGGGAGTGAATGGGGCAGTTGGTGTGTGATCCTGACACGTCTGAGCTCACAGAGCCAAAACTAAAAGTCTGCCAGCTTCAGCAGTAACATGTGAGCGAGCGGCACGACGTTTCCAACAGTTTGATGTTCAAATTATTTCTGTGGAGTCAAATCTGTGCCGCTGAGAGCAGCTTAAACATGTTTTTTTGGACAGATTTCTCTCTCCCTCTCCACTCTAGCGGCCATGTTAAATTTTCCCGCTCTTTTTGGTACCATTCCCGACCAAGCCGCCATTTTGATTTACTTTTTGTGTATGTGCGGCCAAAACTGCGGGAGGACGCCAAATAAACATACAGAAGAAGAAGAATGACGGATGTTAACAGTCTTTGTGCTTAGTTAGGCACACTAACTTAAGTCAAGTTAAGTACAGAGGTCATCTTACCCCCAGACTGTGGCTGAATCCGGTGCTCGGTGCCGGGCTTGCAGCGCTAAGGTAACTGTTGACAGCAGACTCCTGGCTGGCTGTCCCGTAGAGGTCCGCCATCGGGCCCGGGCTGCTCGTACCTAAGAATCCAGCTGAGCGAGACGGGGTGGAGCCTAAAAAGACAAAAAGAAACAATGTCAGTGTTGTTGCAGTGTCTTTCAGCTTGTTTTGGTTCAGTCTCACAGACTGTCCTGATGGGAAGATTGCTAAGTAGTGAGCCGCTAATTGTCGTTAGCTTGGTCAGCTGTGTAGCTAACTGAACTGACTCAGCCCCGGGATGCCAGGACTGAAGCCGGCAGTTTGCTTTACTCGCTAAAGTAGCTAACTAATACTAAATACCAATACTAATACTACTACTAATACTACTAATACTACTAATACTAATACTAACTGCTGCTAACTGAATCTGTTGTTAGCAGGCACTAGAAGCAGGTTTAAGTATAGCCTCTGAGACCAGCAGTCCTGGTCCGGATGTGTTTTAATATTTAATGTTCGTACCTCTAACTACTGCTGCTGCCGCCGCCGCTGCCGCCATTGGTCCGTACGCTGTGAGAGGAATCGCTAAAGAGACGGAAGAGAAAAGATTAAAGGTGTCGGTGAAAACACAGAACGTGTTAACAACATGTTACTGTCAGCAGTCCTGCCTTCAGACAGACACCGAGGAGGACCGACAAACACAAACATGCAAACCAACCAACTGATTGTGTGATTCATGCTAACGTGCTAACGTGCTAACGTGACGTGTAGCAGACTGACAACATGCTGCTTGTAAAGTCCAGAGGAGGGACTGACTGACCTGTGAGCTCAGGGGGGTGGGGTGAAGTCAGAAGGGGGGTCCTCTCTAAGTGGAACTCTAAAACAGAAACATCAGAGTGCTGTTGAGACAAACACCACCACATACATACATACATACATACATACATACATACATACATGTGTACAGGCAGGGAAACACCTCACAGGTGAGGACAGGTGAGCTGTACATGGTGGCATACACAACAGGGTTTGAGGAAACAGGAAGTTAAGGGTGGAAGAAGTCCATGACGTGGTGTTAAAATCATTAGAAATACATTAAAACTGTCAAACAAACAAAGTTCATGTTGATGTAAAACGTCTGCTTTCATATAAAGTTCATGCGCGCACACATCCACACACGAGCAGTAGATTATCTCCACTCCTTGATATTTACAAGCAGCCATTTACACTGTGCGTCAATGGAAACATGTTTGTATTTGTGACCGTGGACAACAGGTTTATTTATGTGTGAATTCATGAGAGCACGGACACCAACATCATCCTCTGTTCAACTCTAACACTCTGAAGTGGACGACCGAGTCAGTGAAGTGTTCACGCCTCCGCAGCAGTCAGCTGTGGTGATATTTACTGCAGATATTCGAGGTCTGTCGAGCTGTTAGCCTCAAACTTTTAGAGTGGAGACACAACACAACGATCAGGTCAATGTAAGTTAGTGTTCTTGACTTGATCCAGTCAAACTCCATTCATAAAAAGCTTCTTTAAAGGTTGTTTGTCGTCTTGTGAACACACCAAACTCATTAAATATGTTGTAAAATAGTTGCTGAAAACACGTGAAAAGACTTTGAACGATATATTACTGACACGTGGAGTTAGAGGTTCAAACAGTTTTCAGTCCAGGGTTTTGTGGGCGGTCCTTAAAGGGTGGCTCGATGACACGCTGAGGCCTATGAGGATGATTTTAGTGTCGGCCATCACTGTTTATCTACAGCTGCTATCTGAACATATTCACGTGTTCATGAGCAGAGTGTGTGCTGTCATTACCAGGAAACTGGTAGGTGTATCCAGGAGTGATGCCGGCGTAGCTCCGACTGGTGTAGGTGGCGGTCTGGAAGCCCGGATAACCTGCGGAAAGAAAATCACCGTTTACGCTGAGGTCACTGCAAAGGCTGAAAGACAGACGCCGAGCTGGGCTGACTGCTGTTGGACTAGTCAGTAATATTAGCTGGCTGCTATGTCTGCTGTTGGTGACCTTGTTGATGTTTTGGAATCCAGTTTCCTTCATGATGGTACAAAACCAGACAAACCTGAATCACAGTCAGGTATTCGAAGCAAACTCAGGTGTGTGTGTGGTTGTGCTGCCCCCTGTCAGTGAAGCCCGGTAACAGTCTGTGATATTCTACACCTGAGCTCTGGATTTCTTCACACAGACCGGACTGAGCAGATTACTGCCTTTGTCTCGGGTTACACACAGATTTCCTTTGTATAGACGCTGACACCTGCGAGCTGACCTCAGGTGTGGTTTGGTGGCATCATGTGGGTCTTTTTTGAACATTTGAACAACAAGAGAAGAAATATTTGAACTTATAATGAAGCTTTGATTGACTTTTTATCTCCAAACCTTAAAATAAAGACAAGATCCTCTTAGAACGTGGATCTAATGTTCCTGTCCTTCATCTGCAGTCTAACCACAGCTGCTGTTCTCAGACTGGACACTAGGTGGCAGCAGTGTCAAAGCTCAGTTCAGCTTCAGCTGCACAAAGAAGTCCTGACAACTGTGGAGTTTAATTAAAATCAGTTAACGAGCTCGCTGCATTGCTAGTGTTCAGGCCAATGAGAGGATCAGAGGTGTTAAAGGGCCGGTACGCTGATTTTTACGCTAAGGTGCACAGGTGGAAACATTCAGGGAGTTTTATTAAGGGCGAGTTTGAGGCAGGTGCATTATGGGGAATGTAGGTTCAATGAATAGAGGACATTCTAATCCAACAAATATATAACTGTTCAGACAAAATGGCGGATAGTTGTTGTCTGATTGGATGTACTGAAGTCAGGACTACACCGGTTACATGTCCAACATGCCGCAGCGCTGTTCTGGTCCGTTATCCAGGCGACTTCAAACCCACCAGGAGCGTTTGAGCTACGTAGTTAAATGTTTTTAGGACTGGAAGGGTGTTTTATTTTGAAAATCGACCAGATTCTCTATGCCGTCTGTGTGTCTGACTTCCTGTCAGCTCGAGCTGCTCGCGGCGTCCGTTAAAATAGAACAGCCGCGTGTTCTCCACGGAGACCCGCTTCTGGGACGCTTCTGAACCGGACCACGGAGCGTCTGGTGCAAATAGCTCCGGCAGAACTCGTCGAATCCGTGCCCGGAGGAATTAACCATAAGTGATGAGGAGACGAGGAGACGAGGAGACGAGGAGAGGAGGAGAGGAGGATGGCTTCAAGGACCGTTACACTTCTACACAATCCAAAATCTACACCCGTGTCCTTCACCTACACTATCGACCCGTCCAGACCAAGAATACGTTTAAAAACCACTTCATATATAACTATCTGTACTTCTGTTCACTTCATCGTAGTGGCGGTGTAAGCACAGGGATTCTCTGCAAGATACATGTCGACATCGTCAATGGCAATGCGGCGCGGTGCAAGTACTGACAGTTAAAAGAATGGACGGCGTCTCCGTGATGTCACCAACAACCGCTGTTTAGAAGCTCAGTGTGGTCGCCATGTTGGCAGTCCTGCCTCTAATCTAAAACTCAGCGAAGACGTGGATCATCGGAGGACCTGAGGTGGGCTGAATGATGCCTGGTTTCTGCTGTGAAGTTGGACATTTGAACATGGGGACTTATGGAGACTGACTCACTTCTGGAGCCAGCCTCAAGTGGACGACAAGAGGAACTGCAGTTTTTGGTACTTTTTCTGGAGGTCACCACTTGGTGTCCAAAACTTTTAGTTTGTTTGCGTATCTTTGGGTTGGTGGTATTTTTTGTCTTCTTCAGAGGTTTTGTGGATGTTCGGTGTCGATGTGTGTTTTGACCTCTCAGGGTCTCCGTATAAAGAGTCCGGATATCTCTGGCGTTTGTTTGAACGTGAAGCGTCTCTACGAATCAGTCGGTATCATGTGACCTTTAAAGGCAGCTGTTGATGATCAATACCGCCTTACCCAGCATGCCGATGCCCAGCATGAAGGCGTCCATTCCGTAGGGCATCACACGAGAGCGCCCCCTGGCTGAGCCCGTGGGGGACATCACCTCCTTGGGCTGAGCTTTCTTACACTCCACCTGTTCACGGACACGTAAAAAGTAAAAAACAAATCAGGACTTTGGTGTTTTTCCGAGACGTGGCGACGTCAAAGTCGAGTTCTGGTGCTCACCATTTTGTTGTTGATCTCGTGGAAGTGGATCTCGCACACCTTCTCCACCACGTCCTCGTTCTCGAACGTCACAAACCCGAACCCTGGTGAGGCGAGGGAGTACAGGGCGGGTTCAGAAACATTTCACACACACACAGTCGGCCTCTCCGCTAATCAGTGCTGTAATAGCCGCTTAACACATTTGCCCCCCTCCTCCCTCCTTCACCACCTTCCTCCCCTTCCCTTCCTGACCAGAAGGTCCGGGGCAAAGCCGGTAGGCTGTCATAATCGATCAGTACCCAGGATGGGGAGGAGGTGCTTAAGGAGGCTTTATCCTGATCCAGATTAACGGACTGGCTAATTAGACTAGCCCCGTTCGTCTCCTTCCAGCTCAGCCCACAGGAAGGAGGCCTCGCGGGGGGGAGGAGGCGATCGATAGATACCGAGTGGAAGGAGTGGAGAAGGAGAAGGTCAGTCTGACTCACCTCGGTGTCTGTTGGTGGTCTTGTCGAACATGAGCATGGCGTCGTCGACCTGCAGACACAAGAAACAACACGACAGTTTTTTTAGGTTGCCACGCGGCATATTGCCTGACCTCAGCCCCCGTCTCAAGTTCTGCAGGGAGGCTCGGCAACAGATGGACGGAGAGGAGGAGGAGGAGGAGGAGGAGGAGGAGGGAAGCGACAGGTTACAAAGAGGGAGGCCGAGGGGGCAAAATATGAAGGAATACTGTACGCAGACAAAGTTAAGAGAGAGAGGGGATAATCCAACGGCCTCCTTCAGAGTTTGACATTCTCGTGGCAGCGGCACAAAAAGTCCAAATAAAAGAGGCCGAGCCAACATCAAACATGAGAGACAAAGGTGAATCCTGTGGGCAGGTGGAGGCTCGATGAGAGGAGGAGCTGATAGGAGGAGAGGACAGGTGGAGATATGGTGAAAGAGAGGACGGAGAGTCCCGGAAAAAACAGAGAGAGAATGGGTCAAAGTGGAAAGGGAGGAGAAAGAGGAGACAAAGGGAGAACAAAGAGGCCTGGAGGAGGCTTTGTTTGTTGGCACAGTCAGCCATAATTCCTCCTCCTCCTCCTCCTCCTCCTCCTCCTCCTCCTCGACTCCCTTTGACCTCCGGCCCGGCCTCCCTTTATAGAGCAGAGACACAGGTGTCTATTCAACACAAACACACACATATAAACACACACAAACACACACACAGGAGCACACTCAGTTTTTTGTGTCAAACTTGTTTACACTCCGCAGAGGTCCAAATAAACATTCAGTAAATGAATCTGAGCTCTATAATAAGTTTACTGGATGTGATCCACACACACACACACACACACACACACAGTGTGTTAGCACAGTGTGTGTGTGTGGACGCCTCAGGGCAGTTTGCCTCCACAAAGGTCAAAGGTGACTAAAGAGTGTCAGTTTGAAAGAAGACCTCTCGAGTTCAGCTCTCACTGCAGGCTAACTAACAGATGTTAAATCCTGTTGATGCTACGCTGACTGTATGAAGGCACGTCTGTAGCTGCTGTTAGCTAATGTTAGCTCAGTTTGCTAGCTGCTGTTAGCTAATAGTGGCTCAGTTTGTTAGCAGCTGTTAGTTAATGTTAGCTCCGTTTGTTAGCCACTGTTAGCTAATGTTAGCTAAGTTTGTTAGCTGCCGTTAGCTAATGTTAGCTCATTTTGTTAGCCGGGCTGCCTGGACTGTGAGCTCAGAGCACCGGGGGAGTGTTAGTGTTTGTACCACAGGCGTTTTGGACCACCGGGAAGAAGAAGAGGAGGTTTACAGGCCCAGTGTCGTGCCAGAACAGGAGCTGGATAATACATAGGTTAGCATCATGGATCGCGTTAGCTGCTGAACTCATTTGCAAAGCTATAAATAACTTATACACTCATATTGTGTTGCTAACGATAACGTTAGCAAGCAAACCAGGAGTCTGGATGAATCAGCTGACGTTATCGTAACGTTGTGTTAGCAAACTAGTTAACGTTAGCCAGCTAAAACCACAATATGACAACATGTTTCACGTGCTTTGCAGTAATGTTAGCTTTGACTTTGGACTCTGTGTTGTAATTGGTGCCAGTCGTTTGTTGTTGTAGCTAACGTTAGCTGGTGTTACACACTGTCCGTTAGCAAAGGAGATTTGGACCAGAGCCGGGCTCAGCAGCGTCTATGGACATAATGGCAGAGGAGGAGAGAGCGAAGAGGACGTTGACGGAGGAAGCTGGGCTTCTTGTTGATGGACTATCTTTATACGAGAGTTTCTGTGCTGTTTGTTTTTTATTTCTGATGTTTTTTAAGTTTAAAAAGTTACAAATGTCTCATATTTGGTATCAAATTAAAGAGGAAGCTGAGTTTTTGTTTAAATAAAAACAACTCGTGGTTGACGAGTGATAATTTCTTTCTGGTTTTGAGATCCACGAGGCCTGACTGCAGGAACAAAAATCATGAATGCAGTAACATCATCCAGACTGGACGTCCGTCTCTCAGACGGCCGCTTCGAGTCCGTTAACTGTCTCTGACTCTATCCACGGTGTCGACCCTTCATGTCTCTCTGATCGTCGGGTCGGGTCGGGTCGTTAATCTCGCTAATAAATGAACTAAACTTTGGGGATCAAACTTTAAAATCCAAACATGGACATCACAACATGGCCTTCACTTCCTGCAGTTCATTTCACATCATCGCTTTGATATTTGGAACCGGGCGGACAATATTCCCTCTCATCTCCTTCCCCGTTATCCCCGAGCCCATCCCTCTTCTCTCCACGCTCTCTCCCTTTGTCCTCACCAGGACGGGGACACAAAAGGTCCAGTGAGGCAGTCTAATCAGGAACTTCCATGGATGGCTGGAGCCTACATTTCACCGTCCATCCCTCGATATCTCTGTCGGCAAAATTCATCTCCACGTTATGATTGAGGAGGGAGCGCGGGGAGAAACCGGAGACCCTCGAAAGAGAGAGAAGCTCTCTGAAACGCCGGAGAGCGTTCACGTGTTTGACTTTGAAAACTTCGAAGAGAAACTTGCTGAATGTTTATCGAGCTTCGCGCGTCTCTAACGAGGTTTTATTCAAACTTTAACGAATGCTGAGCGACTCCTCCGTCCACTCTCTGCTTATTGTTGCTAAACTCCTGAGTTTGACCCCCACCCGACACTCACATGCTAACACCCCCCCTCCGACACCACCACCACCTCCTTCAGAACAAAAACCCCCTTACCCGCAGAATTACTTGGGGACAATGGGCAAGCCAGGTCACCACGGTAACGGGCCTGGAGAGGGGGGTTGTGGGTAGGAGCAGCTGTTACATCAGATTAATTCAGATTCTGATAATCCCTCCTCCTTCCTCACTACAAAACTTTTCTACCCCCGTCCTCGCCTCCTCCTCTTCAAGTCCCCCCAAACTTCGCCTGCTGCTCTCCCGAGCCTCTCGGCCTCGTTATTTTTCCTCCTCGCTGTAACCCCTTCATGTCCAACCACAACGCTAACGCTAACGTTAACTCACCTTCCCGAACTGGTCGAAGTACTGCTTCACGTCCTCGATGGTCGTGTTCACCGACAGGCCGCCCACAAAGATCTTCTTAGTCCGAGTCACCAACTGCGAGAGGAAGGAAGTGAATTCATTTTTAATTAAACGACTCGTCGACGAGGATAAAAGTTTAAAACAGAGATTCATCTCATCGACTGATCGACTGCTGAGTTCATAAAACTCAAGTGTTCATATTTGAGAAGCTGAAATCAGAGAAATTAAATAAAAAATGACTCAAATGGATTCATGTTTTATTTTGAAAGTTGGTGATTAATTTAATATTTGAGAATTAATCAGTTAAAAGAGGATTTAATGTGTATTTATTACAATGATCATGTTTTTTATGCAGAAAAATCTCAATTCTTGGTTTCAAACTTTGCAAAGATTGATTAGTTTCATCGATTAATCGATTGTTTGGTTCAGAAAACGTCCAAACTGACGTCCTCAAATCAAAAATATTCAGTTTACTGTCACAGAGAATATTCAGATTTGAGGAGCTGAAATCAGAATTTGAGTTAAAAGATTCAATTATCAAAACAGTTGTTGATTAATGTAATAGTAGTAGTAGAGTTATTTGGTTAATTATAAGACGATTAAAACGTCTTCTGAACAATAATTACAAAGAATTTCAGAATTTCACTTTGAAATAAACTTTTTCATTTTCATTTTTTGAAACTTTCTTCAGGTCGAATTTGAACAATAAATAAATAAAAACTTCTTATTTACAATCAGAGACAGCAAAAAAAAAAAAAACTGAATGAATTCAGTCGACTTCTTAATAAATAATTGATTACGAATATAAATATTTTCTGTTGTTGTTTGTCGTCCTCACAGGCAATCCCATGATGCCTTGGGTCGAGTCTGTCAACCAATCAGAGGCTGTGTGTCGCAGAGAACTGTCCAATCCGTCGTCAGTACCGAGTGTCTCAAAGTTTATCGACTCTTTTGATCGACGCCGTGACGTTTCGTCTGACAGGATGTGAAACTCGCTTAAAATCGATTACGACGTGTTTGACTGTTATGGAACATTAATGGTCAGCTGTTAAACTGTGGAACTTTTCCACATCTGACTCAGTTTTTTTCCCATCAACGCAGAAAAATCTACTGAAAACTGAATCAGGGATCAATGAGCCAATCAGCAGAGCCGATAATCTGATCAGTTCCCATGCTGAGTTATGGATCACGGCAGATGTCGTCCACCGAGTTCTTCCTCTTGAATGAACTTTTTCTTGTTACGATGTAGTTTCTGTATGAACGAGTCACTTCTGTTCTGATTTGTCTCTTTGAATCACGACTCGTGTCCTCGTCCTCGTCCACGCCTCATTACTCCGTCGTGTCTCTCTTACGGCGTCTTGTTGTTGACGGAGGAGACAAACGAGTCGAGTTCCTGAAACTCGACCCACGCCTTCATGTCGCTACAACAATACAGAGTGTCTCTAAAGTTGTGAACGTTTTTGTTAACACGCGATCACGTAACAGTTCAGTGATGTCAGCGGCGCTCATGTTCATCAGATTACGAGGCATTAGCCCCGTTAACACACACACACACACACATTAACAAACAATGCACTAGCTAACGGGTGGAGGAGGCGGTCGGACTCACCTTGGGCTGAGCTCTGCGAGGGAATGCAACCTTTGGGTCGATCTGCAGGAGAGGATACAGAAAGAGACGGACCGGTCAGTGTTGTGTCATGACGGCGTGCTCTGACATCATCACACCTCCATGTCATCCTCCTCTGAACCTAGCACGATGTGTTCACTGACCCTACAGCAAAGTGGGGGCTGAAGGTGTTCTAACAAACTGTGACGTCGTCCTCAGTTTTGGTTTCGGTTCCTCAGGTTCTGACAGACGAATTATTTTAACCTCTTCCACTCCGCGTGGACGCTCGTTTACAGACCTGAGGCGTCCATCAGTACCAAACATGTCGAGCTAGCTCGTCCTGAATAAAAATGGACTCTACGGATAGCCACAAGTCTCATCAGGTCTCCAGTGATAGAAGATCTAACCAATCGGTACCAAACATGTCGTGTTAGCTGGTCAGGAAGGCAGCTACAAAACGCTCTGTGGTTCTGCTAACTTTTGGCCATCTTCAAAGACGTTTGTTGACCTTTAACTTCAAGATATCTGGATGAAAATGGGTTCTTTTGGTACCCACGAGTCTCCTCAGGTCTTCTACTATTGGGGGACTTTTTGTCAAACCTGAGGCGTCCATCAGTACCAAACATGTCGTGTTAGCTGGTCAGGAAGGCGGCTAAAAAACTAAAAAATTTTGGATAACTTTTGGCCATCTTCAAAGATGTTTGTTGACCTCTGACCTCAAGATATCTGGATGAAAATGACTTCTTTTAGTACCGACGAGTCTCCTCTTTACAGACATGCCCACGTCATGCTAATCCCATGTAGCTTTGGGTTCAAAACATGCTGTATAAAATGAGCTGTCATGACCTCGAGGACGTTCAGAGGACGGACGGCTGTCACAATAAAGAGGTTTACACCAGAGAAGTGATCAACGTCTGATCACTGTCAAAGGTTTTAGATACTAAATCAAAGTGTTCCTCCAAGTCTTGGCGTCTTAATTTGAGATTTTTGACAATTTTTATCAGTTTGAGACGTCAAAAACTGCTGCAACAACTTTTATCATAACGTGCTGAGACCTTAAACACTCAAAACTTTCAATATTTGAATGTTTATTACAGATTCATGACACAAATTAATCTGGTTTCCACCTCTAACCCCTAAAACAGACATAAATATGTTTATTATTGGTAGAATTGGAGTGGAAGAGGTTAAAAAACTCACATCTCTTCCCAGAAATGTCACAAAACACGCCGTCAACAGTTTCCAGGAACTGTTTATTTGGTAAAAAAAGTTTATGAGCATCATAAATTTGTTTTTTTGACGTCCTCGGAGGCCAAAATACAAAAACAGACACCCGAGGAAGGAAAACCGAAACTTTAAAACATCGTTTGTGAAGTTTAATCTGAGTATAATGGCACACATCAGGATGAAACCTGTTTAAATAAAGAGTGTGTCTGAGTGTAGGAATATCAAGCGAACCCCCCTCTCCTCCGCTCTACCCGCCCGCCTCTCTCGTCACCATCATGTGACATGTGATCTGCAGGAATCTCACACGGGCACTACAATCACAAACACACCTCAGCTCGGCGAGGAGAGACGCCTGAGAGACGGGAAGAGGAAGAAGAGGAAGAAGAGGAAGAAGAGGAAGAAGAAGAAGAAGAGGAAGAAGAAGAGTGGTGGGAGCTGTCAATCAAACCACACCGACACCCAAAAATCTGTGTGTGTGTTTGTTTTTGGGAGCGCTCGTCATGATCGTCCTCTAACCTCCATCTTTGGATCTTTAACTACAGACAGTCGGCCGAGGTTAAGATTGGAGAGAGAACCACACCATGCCATGAGGATGCATTCATAGACAGGCTGTAAAATTGGAATTTAAGACCTCTATATTAGTCTACGCTGGTCTAACAGAGCTATAGAGAACAACTAGACTACTCCACACTGTACAGATGGTGAGACGGTACAGCGCTAAGATTAGTCCGTAACCATGAGAGGAACTACGGTAGAGAGGTCGGCGGTGAGCGATGGCGTCACCGGATCAGCTGTTTTATCTCCTTTAATGTTTGTTTCTGTTGTTCTAGAGAGCAGAGTGAGAAGACTAACGCTAAGACTGGAGGATCAGATGCAGAGTCTACTGTTTAGTTTCTATGGTGGCTAGACTACTCTGATAGTCACCTCCGGTCACCAACCCTCCTGATGTCCAACAACTCCTGTGCACATTCAAAAACAAACACACACACACACACACACACACACATAAACAGAGTCAGTCCACATCCAGCAGAGTTAAACACATCAAAGATCTGAGTCACCTCCACGTTTGTGCAACGTTAAAAGAGCGTTCTTGTTTTCATGTTCGTCTGCCGGAGGAGGAACAAACGTCTCTGTGTACTTACCTAAAACTTTACGATGTTTGTCGGCCAATCGCGGCTCAAAATGTGCAAGGTGCACCAGCGCGATGTGGAACATCAAACATTTAGTGCACAAACACCGACGACAACGCAGCAAAGGCTCAATCCAGCCGGCACGCCGCTCGTCAGGCGCCGCCGGAGCTGATTGAGCCAGAAACGTTTCAGAAGCGTCTTTCCGTTCTGCTTCGCGGAGAATACAGATCATTTATTCATTTTTGATAGACGCCGTGTCAAACAGCTCAGAGCAGATCAAGTTCCTGTCAGCTTGATTTTATTTTCAAAATAAAACACCCCGTACAGTCAAATGTAGCTACTTAATCATCACATAATCTGAGCAAGCAGTCGCGTCATCACCACTGAATGGCGCCTGGTTGCTCAAACCAGCCATCTGTAACAACACCCACCTGTCAATCAAAGCGTCCACGCTCTTAATCCTGCATAACTTTAAGCCTTAATATAATTTGAACAGGTGAGTTGTATATAAATTCACCCTCAGTACAGTTGTCATGAACGGGGAAATTAGCTATAGAGACCAAAACTGTTTTTTGTACCAGGCTGTAAACATGTTTATTTCTGCTGTGAAGTTGGACATTTGAACATGGGGACTTATGGAGACTGACTCACTTCTGGAGGCAGCCTCAAGTGGACGACAAGAGGAACTGCAGTTTGCTCGGAGTTGTTGCTCGGTGCTGAGATACAGCACAACAGCACTACTTGAAACTACACATTCGTTACAGAATATTTAACTTAAATAACTGTATGTAAATATGTAGTAGGAGCCAGCAGCCATTTAGCTTAGCTTAGCATAAGACAGCTAGAATCATAGCATAGCAGTGGGGGTGTAAACGGCAGTCGATATCCACGACAAGTCCCTATCTGACCATTATTAGAGGACATAAATTAGCTAGCTAGTGTTTTGTTAACTTTAGCTAACTTAAGTTGTAAATATATTTATGTCAAAATAATCATTAGCCTACTTTTAACTAGCTAACTAATGTTTGATATAAATTAGCTAGTTAGCAAACTAGCTAGTTAATGACTAATGTAGATTAGTTAGCTAGTTAACAAGCTTTTGTTTTGCTTCTGTTAGCATTAGCATCTCTCTTCTTTATCTCCAAAATGTGGTTTTCTTTTCAACACAGACGAGCTAACACGTAGCATGCTAAACGATAGCTAAATAGCTAACTAGGCTAACTGAAAATGAGGAACGTTGAGTGGCTCTGATCTCTCACGTCTTTAGCACATAAAATGGCCGATTTATCCACATCAGAGTTATTTGATCGCTAATATCGGCCCCCAAAAATCCAACATAACGCTTTGAGGTGTCGGATTTTCTAATGAAGTTGGAAACATCTTTAAGTTTAACGAGGAAGAAGAAGAAGAAGAAGAAGAAGTGCTGAGTGGATCTTTAAGTATAAATGAAGACGCTCACAGCGAGGCAGAAGAAAGCTGGACGTTAAGTCCACAGGAGCTTTATGAAATCAGGGCAATCCCCTTTAACCAAATACATCCCAGCTATGCAACAGTTGGCCGAGCGCGCCGCCCGTCACGGGCTGAGCCGGCAACGCGACACAACAATTGGGCATCTTGTGGAGGAACAACTCAAAGCTTGTTGACTCCAATCCTATTAGTTAGCACACTAATCACACATGGAGGGGTTATCCTCTCCTACCCCCACTCCACGCCACGTCTTTCCACTCAGGTCAGCATGGAAACGGTTAACGGGTGGAGGGGGTGAGCTGTGCACCTTGAATGGAAACTTTGTCCCACAAAGGTGCAGTTTGCATCGGACGTCATCAGAGCAGGACTTCCACATAAATCACCGGCCTTTCCTGGTTAGAACCGGGCCTGCATCTGTCCTTCAACACAATAAGCAGCAATAAATTCCTCCGCTCTCAGCACTGTATTTGCTCTTTAGCCTCCCTCGGCCGTGCAGAGCTGTGTTAATTCCAGCGCCCGAGCGGTTCAGTCGGTCACAGCATGGCACATTCTTTCGGTTGCCACTGGAGAACTTTTCTCTAACAGGATAACCTGTGAGGGAGCGAGGAGAGAGGAGGGAGGAAGGAAAGGGGGGAGGTAGAGTCTAAAAAGGCCTACTCTACTCACCATCCAACCCCTGTGGATGTTCACTGAGCCCCGACACAGCCGGGCCACGAGAGAGGCCCCCGAAACTCACCGCTAAGGGGACATTTGTTTATGATTTCTGGTATCCCGAGAAATGATTGTAAATGATGTGCTTTGTTATCTTTTTCTTTGGTGACAGAGCTATTCTTCAACTGTGGAAAGGGGCAGAAAGAGGAGGAGGATGGGGACGATAGAGAGGGGGGGTCACTATGGAAACAAACCCCATGGCGAGTTAGCGGCGTCCAACCATGATGGTGCTACTTGTCATAGCTGTCGTGCCTGCAAGTGACACTATAGCAGAGGGGGAACCGGGGGACGCCCAAAACAACTGCCACCATTTTGTAACTTTCTGCAGCAACGCAGCCGTTTCCTCCGGCACCGTCCAGAGCGAAGGTGCACCTTCACCCGGCAAAGACTCAACAGGAGCTGCACCTTGCTTCGAGTTAAGGTGCACCTTCACTCCAGCCTTTGTCGGATGAAAGTGCACCTTCCTTTATCCGGCTTCATCTGCCAAAGACTCAAATGAAGGAATGTGCACCTCGCTCCGAGCTTCATCTCAACACAGTGACACAGGGCACGCTGCAAAACTTCAAACACACCTCAGCTCGGCGAGGAGAGACGCCTGAGAGACGGGAAGAGGAAGAAGAGGAAGAAGAGGAAGAAGAGGAAGAAGAAGAAGAAGAGGAAGAAGAAGAGTGGTGGGAGCTGTCAATCAAACCACACCGACACCCAAAAATCTGTGTGTGTGTTTGTTTTTGGGAGCGCTCGTCATGATCGTCCTCTAACCTCCATCTTTGGATCTTTAACTACAGACAGTCGGCCGAGGTTAAGATTGGAGAGAGAACCACACCATGCCATGAGGATGCATTCATAGACAGGCTGTAAAATTGGAATTTAAGACCTCTATATTAGTCTACGCTGGTCTAACAGAGCTATAGAGAACAACTAGACTACTCCACACTGTACAGATGGTGAGACGGTACAGCGCTAAGATTAGTCCGTAACCATGAGAGGAACTACGGTAGAGAGGTCGGCGGTGAGCGATGGCGTCACCGGATCAGCTGTTTTATCTCCTTTAATGTTTGTTTCTGTTGTTCTAGAGAGCAGAGTGAGAAGACTAACGCTAAGACTGGAGGATCAGATGCAGAGTCTACTGTTTAGTTTCTATGGTGGCTAGACTACTCTGATAGTCACCTCCGGTCACCAACCCTCCTGATGTCCAACAACTCCTGTGCACATTCAAAAACAAACACACACACACACACACACACACACATAAACAGAGTCAGTCCACATCCAGCAGAGTTAAACACATCAAAGATCTGAGTCACCTCCACGTTTGTGCAACGTTAAAAGAGCGTTCTTGTTTTCATGTTCGTCTGCCGGAGGAGGAACAAACGTCTCTGTGTACTTACCTAAAACTTTACGATGTTTGTCGGCCAATCGCGGCTCAAAATGTGCAAGGTGCACCAGCGCGATGTGGAACATCAAACATTTAGTGCACAAACACCGACGACAACGCAGCAAAGGCTCAATCCAGCCGGCACGCCGCTCGTCAGGCGCCGCCGGAGCTGATTGAGCCAGAAACGTTTCAGAAGCGTCTTTCCGTTCTGCTTCGCGGAGAATACAGATCATTTATTCATTTTTGATAGACGCCGTGTCAAACAGCTCAGAGCAGATCAAGTTCCTGTCAGCTTGATTTTATTTTCAAAATAAAACACCCCGTACAGTCAAATGTAGCTACTTAATCATCACATAATCTGAGCAAGCAGTCGCGTCATCACCACTGAATGGCGCCTGGTTGCTCAAACCAGCCATCTGTAACAACACCCACCTGTCAATCAAAGCGTCCACGCTCTTAATCCTGCATAACTTTAAGCCTTAATATAATTTGAACAGGTGAGTTGTATATAAATTCACCCTCAGTACAGTTGTCATGAACGGGGAAATTAGCTATAGAGACCAAAACTGTTTTTTGTACCAGGCTGTAAACATGTTTATTTCTGCTGTGAAGTTGGACATTTGAACATGGGGACTTATGGAGACTGACTCACTTCTGGAGGCAGCCTCAAGTGGACGACAAGAGGAACTGCAGTTTGCTCGGAGTTGTTGCTCGGTGCTGAGATACAGCACAACAGCACTACTTGAAACTACACATTCGTTACAGAATATTTAACTTAAATAACTGTATGTAAATATGTAGTAGGAGCCAGCAGCCATTTAGCTTAGCTTAGCATAAGACAGCTAGAATCATAGCATAGCAGTGGGGGTGTAAACGGCAGTCGATATCCACGACAAGTCCCTATCTGACCATTATTAGAGGACATAAATTAGCTAGCTAGTGTTTTGTTAACTTTAGCTAACTTAAGTTGTAAATATATTTATGTCAAAATAATCATTAGCCTACTTTTAACTAGCTAACTAATGTTTGATATAAATTAGCTAGTTAGCAAACTAGCTAGTTAATGACTAATGTAGATTAGTTAGCTAGTTAACAAGCTTTTGTTTTGCTTCTGTTAGCATTAGCATCTCTCTTCTTTATCTCCAAAATGTGGTTTTCTTTTCAACACAGACGAGCTAACACGTAGCATGCTAAACGATAGCTAAATAGCTAACTAGGCTAACTGAAAATGAGGAACGTTGAGTGGCTCTGATCTCTCACGTCTTTAGCACATAAAATGGCCGATTTATCCACATCAGAGTTATTTGATCGCTAATATCGGCCCCAAAAAATCCAACATAACGCTTTGAGGTGTCGGATTTTCTAATGAAGTTGGAAACATCTTTAAGTTTAACGAGGAAGAAGAAGAAGAAGAAGAAGAAGTGCTGAGTGGATCTTTAAGTATAAATGAAGACGCTCACAGCGAGGCAGAAGAAAGCTGGACGTTAAGTCCACAGGAGCTTTATGAAATCAGGGCAATCCCCTTTAACCAAATACATCCCAGCTATGCAACAGTTGGCCGAGCGCGCCGCCCGTCACGGGCTGAGCCGGCAACGCGACACAACAATTGGGCATCTTGTGGAGGAACAACTCAAAGCTTGTTGACTCCAATCCTATTAGTTAGCACACTAATCACACATGGAGGGGTTATCCTCTCCTACCCCCACTCCACGCCACGTCTTTCCACTCAGGTCAGCATGGAAACGGTTAACGGGTGGAGGGGGGTGAGCTGTGCACCTTGAATGGAAACTTTGTCCCACAAAGGTGCAGTTTGCATCGGACGTCATCAGAGCAGGACTTCCACATAAATCACCGGCCTTTCCTGGTTAGAACCGGGCCTGCATCTGTCCTTCAACACAATAAGCAGCAATAAATTCCTCCGCTCTCAGCACTGTATTTGCTCTTTAGCCTCCCTCGGCCGTGCAGAGCTGTGTTAATTCCAGCGCCCGAGCGGTTCAGTCGGTCACAGCATGGCACATTCTTTCGGTTGCCACTGGAGAACTTTTCTCTAACAGGATAACCTGTGAGGGAGCGAGGAGAGAGGAGGGAGGAAGGAAAGGGGGGAGGTAGAGTCTAAAAAGGCCTACTCTACTCACCATCCAACCCCTGTGGATGTTCACTGAGCCCCGACACAGCCGGGCCACGAGAGAGGCCCCGAAACTCACCGCTAAGGGGACATTTGTTTATGATTTCTGGTATCCCGAGAAATGATTGTAAATGATGTGCTTTGTTATCTTTTTCTTTGGTGACAGAGCTATTCTTCAACTGTGGAAAGGGGCAGAAAGAGGAGGAGGATGGGGACGATAGAGAGGGGGGGTCACTATGGAAACAAACCCCATGGCGAGTTAGCGGCGTCCAACCATGATGGTGCTACTTGTCATAGCTGTCGTGCCTGCAAGTGACACTATAGCAGAGGGGGGAACCGGGGACGCCCAAAACAACTGCCACCATTTTGTAACTTTCTGCAGCAACGCAGCCGTTTCCTCCGGCACCGTCCAGAGCGAAGGTGCACCTTCACCCGGCAAAGACTCAACAGGAGCTGCACCTTGCTTCGAGTTAAGGTGCACCTTCACTCCAGCCTTTGTCGGATGAAAGTGCACCTTCCTTTATCCGGCTTCATCTGCCAAAGACTCAAATGAAGGAAGGTGCACCTCGCTCCGAGCTTCATCTCAACACAGTGACACAGGGCACGCTGCAAAACTTCAAACAACTTCCACCATTTTGTAACTTTCTGCCGTTTTCTAACCGTTTCCTCCTGAAGGTGCACCTTTAGCGGATGAAGGTGCACCTTCATCCGCTAAAGGTGCACCTTCGCTCAGAGCACAGTAAGGGTTGTAGAAACAGCTTCTCTTCACTTCATTTCAACACGGTGACTAACCCACAAACCACCACCACTCCCACAGAGGAGAGCTGGAGGGAGGAGGCGGGGGCAGTGGTCCCTATGGCGACCAACGGGCCACATTGTTCCCCAAACCGGCCCACATTCATTACTGACAAAAAGACACTGCACACACACACACACACACACACACACACACACAGTGCGACACAGGGCGGTTAATACATGTTGTAAAGTTTAAATGTTGCACCTCTCTGTCGGATTACGGGAAAAATCCACTAATCAAACAGCGAGCGGCGGGATTAGCCGGTGGTGGAAGTAAATACAGAGAACTCACTGTTTTGGAGTCCAGCTCGTGCCTCGTTTGAGCCAAAACTTTATCCACGCCGGCCTGATCGACAAAGGTGACGAATCCAAACCCTCTGCAGGCAACAAGGAGGGAGGGGAAGGAAAGGAAGGGAAAAGGAAAGGAGGTGTTAGTGACACAGAAACTGATGTTGACATGTAATGATACGTTATGAGCGGGAGAGGAATCACGGAGGTCAGATAAACTTTCAGCTCCCCCTCACTCACCTCGAGCGCTTAGTAACCGGATCTCGCATCACCATACACTCCTTCACCTCGCCGTACTTACAGAAGTACTCCTTCAGACCGTCTGCAGGGCAAACACACACACAAGCTGCACACCAGAACTTCATTCATGAGCCTGAGAGGCTGATTCATCAGAGGATACACCTCACACTGACCCACCTAACGTTCTTTAAAGGTTCTGTAAAGGTTCTGTAAAGGTTTACCTTGTGTTGTCTGCCAGCTGAGTCCACCTATGAACATTTTACTGTGAAATGAAATGAAAGAAACATTTCAATTAAAGTTTGCACACTCAGATTTAAACTTGTTAATCCAGATTAGAGAGTCCAGAACCAGAACCAGGACCAGAACCAGGACCAGAACCAGGACCAGAACCAGAACCAGGACCAAACTTTCTTTACCAGGGGTCGTGAGGGGAGTCCGCGGTGGACAGGCTGCTCTGGCTCCCTTCCGTCTCCATTCCGTGTCCGAGCTGCTCTCTGTGTGTGTGCGGTGTGTGTGTGTGTCCGAGCCGAGCCGAGCCGAGCTGTGCCGTGCGGGAGGACAGGCGGAGAGTGAGTGAGAGGAGCTGGGCGGGGGTTTGGCCCCGGGAGCGGGCCAGATGCAGGCTGGGCTCGTGACAGACTCCTCCTCCATCACACACACCGCCGAGCCACGCACGAGGCTCCGGAGTCAAACCCGCAACACATCAAACACGCCGCTTCCGCTGCAGACCTACGAAATAAAAGCACGGTGCCCATAGTATAATGTAATCTGATTACTGATGTATATGTAAAGTGACACTATAAAATGTGTTTGTTTTATTCATTTTTAATAAAATATTTCAAATTAATTTGCATAAAATTATCTTAAACTTAATTATGAGAATATAACATAAATATTATAAATATTATAAATAATATAAATGATCATTTCACTGCTAAACTTTGCTGATTAATAAACCTGAAACTGCCGGAAGAGATTACTTTTATCTGCCTGATTTTAGATTTAGTAAATAATAAAAAATATATATATATTTTTGTAATTTTTTTGTATTTTTAGAGTTAATCATCTAACCAGAAGACACATCTGAACAGGGTTATATAAATAACTAAATATGATAAATATGAATGTTATAAGATACAGGATGAACAGAGTGAATGAGATATTACAGCTTGGCAGCAGCTGCAGGTAGATAAACGTGATTACAGGTGTGTGTTAATTAATAAAGTACACTATTAACAGTGATTATACAGGTTATAGGACTAATACAGACCTGATATGCACTGTAAAAGATACTGATGTTAATTTTATTCTTTATTTTCTGAGTTTTTGTTTCCAGAATTGGTCGACGCTGTTCACGTTAAGCAGTCGCAGCTTTCTGAGTTCATTTTTATCATCACATCAGAGAAAAATTCACTTTAATATGTTTAATTTTTCCTTCTATAATCAGCTTCAGGATCTGATCTTAAAAAATAAAAGTCTTATATTGATGAAAAACAAACACACCAACAACTCCATATTATTTATGTTACAGTTGGAGATAAAAAACTAACAAGGGAAGTCAAAAGTTTGTCCCGTTCTGTTTAATTTAATCATCCAAGACATGAAACAAACGTTTCCAACCACAATATGTGACAGAAAGAAGCTTTTTATATAGAGGAAAGGTTATACAGTCATTAAATCTGATTATTAATCATTTATTAACTGATTCTGACACTCTGAGGCTTTTATTGTGAAGGCAGACTCTCCTTACTTCCTGTGACGTTCTGACTAACTTGACCTGATTTCCGTCCTGATTCACCGACTGAATTCACAGTTTGAAGAATTCACCTGTAAATGTTCAAACAGGTGAAACATCATCATCACACGTCGTCATATTAAACCTATAAAACATGGCACACTCTAAAGACTGACCGGCTCCCGATCTATCGGGACGTCTGTGTGCTCATTCACTGCACTGGACCTTTAAGTATTTAATTAGCACCAAAGCCGGCTCCGGCTAATCTTCTCAACACTGACTCAACATGTGACCCGCTAACCGACGTGAAGGCCGATCGACGGCCTGAGACTCGAACACAATGACGGCTTTGACTGAGTCTGCAGGTTGTTTCTGTGGCCGCGCCTCTAAAAATCATCGTGATGTGACGACGGTTGCACAGATTTTAGATTCATGATCGTCCTTTCAAATCTAAATTAACGTTAGCTGACTAACATTCGCTAGTTAACGAGCCAAAAATAATCATTAGTCTGCTTTTAGTTTAACTTTTGTTTGTTTTTAACTTGCTAACTAACGTCTGACGGAAATTAGCCAGCTAGCAAAACACTAGCTAACTAGCCAGCTAACACTTTATGTAAATTAGCTAGCTAGCAAAACGTTAACCAACTAATTATCTAACATTTGATGTAACGTAAATTAGCTGGCTATCAAAACACCAGTCAACTAACATTTGATGTAAATTAGCTAGCTAACTAGCTAACTATGTGAAGCTGACTCACTTCTGGAGCCAGCCTCAAGTGGACGAGAAGAGGAACTGCAGTTTTTGGTGCTTCTTTGGTAGTTTCGGTACTTTTTTTGGTAGTTTTTATCTAACTAACATTTGATTTACTTGCTATTTTTGTAGATTATCTTCAGTTTTATTTCTTATTTATTCGTATTTTCTTCTCCACCTTGTGTACTGTGAGATACGGGTGGATGTGAGGACGTTTGGACGCAGATTTTAGATCCACTATTGTCCTCTCGGACACACTTTATCCTCGCCGAGGCCTCCTCTGTCCTCTCTAGACGAGCAGATGAAGCTCTGGAAGTGGGACAGGGCGCTATTTGGACAGGAATTAAGGGGTGTGTTAAATTTCTGCATGCATGATCAATGGGGTTGAATGGTAGGGACGGTGGTGGTGGCGGCGGTGGTTTGTGGGGGTGGGTGGACACAGAGAGAGGGAAGCAGCCAGCAATGGCTCACTAATGAGAGATGGACAGTGTGGATTGTATCTCATTACCAATCAACATAGCTTTGAGTCCTCTGGAGAGGGAAACTGTGAGCTCTAATGTGTGCTGCATGTGGTCCAGTTTGATAAACCGGGCCTGTGTGCCGGAGCATTAGTCACGGCGGTATCTGAGCTGCTGGAAATCAGCGCACACACACCGCCCTCTGTCCGATTTGGTGAGGAGTTTTCTCTGAATAGTACAATGGGACTTAATTACAGGTCAGTGGCATGTCTCAGGGAGATAGAGGGAGCTCTGTTACCCTTCCAAATACAGTATAATGCCATCTTCCCAAGGGTGGGGTGGGGTAACAAGAGCTCCACACAAAAAAGGTGCTGATAGGCCGAACCTGAGAATGGTATAAGGTGATCCAGGCAGAGAAAGTGAGCGTTTTTACACTGAAAGAGAGAGAACAGATAAAGGACTACATTAACTCTCAAAGGTTTTCTCCCATTCACTTTGCCCTCTTTACTTTACACACCGCCACACAACCGATCATTCCAGAGTCTGCGGCGCAGAAACACACAGGAGTCAAATAAATGAGTTTAAACAGACCAAAGAGTCTGAAAACTTTTTAGTTTAACACAACCTGAGGAAAGAATAAAGTCAGGAGTGAGATTTAAAAGTTGTTTTCTGTAACTTTAACATGTTTTTTAAAGACGTTAAATATCAACAGGTGAGCAGAAAATATGAACATCACGGTGAAAACAAGTTTACTGATGAAGAATCGATCAGAACAAAACAAAGATTATCAGAGACATGAAAACAAACATGAGCTCCACCTCAACAAGTTTCATTCAGCTGACTCTCTCTCTCTCTCGTTGGTTTCATTTCAGGTATTTGAGACCAAAGACGTCAAATTATTCAATATTTTCACCCAAAAGTTAAAATTAGATTTGTGTCACAGATTATTATTAAAGTTCACTTTGACCATAAAATGATATTTAATTATTTATTAGTACACTGTAGTAATAAGACTTAAGATTTTAGTATTTTTACATTATTGTGGTAATTTTACTTCTTTCACTGTTGCATGTTAATCACACAAATACACACCAGTGGTGGAATGTGAGTACATTTACTCAAGTACTGAAGTACAAATCTGAAGTACTTTAAAATAATCTTTAGTTTCAGTGTGATACAACTTTAACATGAAAATACATTAAAACACGAGTCTGCTTTAACACTTTAAACACATTTTACAGTTTATATTTACATATTTTTACATATTAAATTAATTAAAAGGTATAAAAACATTTGATGATTTTAAAGCAGCTCGACACACAGACTGTTTGTTCACAGTAACATGAGGAGAGTTTCACTTCCTCAGTCTGAGACGTGACGCAGCAGCGCTCTCTACAGGCGTGTTGCACACATTGAACATGTCTGTGCTTTTATTTTGACATTTTCCACTTTGAAGTTTAAAATATTCAGATAAAAACTGACAGACAAGCGTCTGTGATTCATCTGGTGTGTTTTATTTCCTCGTCTTCGTCTCTGAGAGGCGATCTGCCGCCTCTGTAACGTCCACTCACTTTTATTTATTGTTTTTAAAATGAACTTTGGTCGCCGTTGAGCTGAGGGAGTGAGGACAAAGTTCACATGTAAGGAGGAAGGGGGGGTTAAAAAAAAAGGAAAAAAAGAAAATTGACCTTTGAAAAGCAAAACAGCAGGTGGAGAGCTGAAACCAGGCAGCTCAGGACACATCAGGAGGAAACTCAACTGGGAAAATGAAAGCTGAAGAGGGACTGCAAATATAATGAGGCCCACCGCCGCCTGCACGGCTGTCATTTGACTTGTGTTTGCTCGCGAGGCGGTGGTGGTGGCGGCGGCAGCAGCGAGGTTGAAGGCATCAGAGTGATAATAATCATGGAGGAGAGGATAGAGGCAGCCAAGGCGAGGCCGAGGAGCCGTCTAACCGCCCTCCAGGAGCAGCTCATCTGGGCCCTGCTCGGGTCCGGACTGTCCCGGGATGTCTTGGTCCAAGCGGTTGGGGAACTGGAGCGAGACAGGGCGAGCGACAAGGGGGAGGTGAAGGGTGACGGAGAGAGCTCCGAGGAGGGCGAAATGGATTTCCCACCGCCGATCTTCAGGGAGCTGGAGAAGCTTTCCCCAGAGGAGGCGTCCAAACTGAGGGCCGAGGTGGACCACCTCCTGCAGTGAGTAGAAACCTCCAGAAAAAACAATCACTTAAATCTGCGACAGTTTCCAGCCGGACCTGATCTTCACGTAACTAAAACTAAGAGCCGTCCTCCCTCCTTCTCCTACTTCTGGCTTCTGAGGCGAATTTAAAGAGGGTTCCTCCTTTTTGCTAGTTACTAATTACCCACCCCTCCATCATTATTCTCTGTGGCCATTTCTTAATAAATAAGCTGCATGCATAGGTGAAGATTAATGGAGCAGGGCTGGTCATGTGAGGCAGTGTTTACATAACGCAGGAGTGATTTTCCCAGAGGCTTGTTTTCCGATTTTTCTTTGGACGACGCCGTGCATGTTTTATCAGACGTACTTGTGTTTTATCTGCTCCTGAAGCGACAGTTAGAAACTGTTAAATTAGGCTTCATAAAACCTTTTACATGTTTCCCCCCTCCGGTGATCTCAAAGGTTTGGACTTTGCCCCCTGTGTGCTTTCTCTTATCTCTCTCTGTCAATAAGCCTCTCTTTACTTCCCCCTGAGTGGCCACGCTTTATATCTAATGTGGCAAACTGAGCCTGCAAAGAGTTTTAGAAATGTTGGACCTCCAGCTGAACATCTCAAAAACTTAACTGCTGCTCTGCCCAAACAAACTGACGACACACCTTGACATCAACCCCAAAACTGACTCCCTATTTCTTGGGTAGCAAGAAACTTAAGAGTCATGGTTGATGACCAGCTAACCTTCTCTGATCACGTTGCCTCAGTTGCCCGGTCAGGCCTTACCTGACTCAACGTGCTACCCAGCTCCTTATACAGGCTGTGGTCATCTGTACCGTCCTCTTGACGGGCCTCCAAGCCTGCACAATGAAACCCTTTCAGATGATCCAGAACATGGCGGCGTGCCTGGTCTACAACCAACCCAAAAGGTCACATGTTACCCCGCTGCTCAGCGAGCATCTTGCCTACAAGGTAGTCTCCGGTTCTGCACCCACCTTAGTCCTATGAAAAACCTCCTCCTCCTCCAAAAAAAGTTACCTCCTCCAATGAACTACGCCTTGCTCTGCCACCCGTACGCTCAGGACGATCCAAACTTTTCTCGTCTGTTGTTCCCCGTTGGTGGAACGTCCTACCAGTTCCTACCAGATCAGGGGCGTCCCTCTCTACCTTCACAAACCTCCTGAAGACCTCCAGCTCTTCAGAGAGGACCACCTCCCCTTCTAGATCTGTCACTTGAAACTTGAACTTGAAGCTTGATTGTTTCCCTGCTTGAAAGTCGCTTTGAATAAAAGCATCAGCTCAATGACTAAATGGCTATTATTGTCCCAACAGGGGCGACCCCTGGCACGTTGCAAAAATGGTGAAAAGCTACATGCAGCAACACAACCTCCCTCAGAGAGAGGTGGTGGAGTCCACGGGACTCAACCAGTCTCACCTCTCCCAGCACCTGAACAAAGGCACGCCCATGAAGAACCAGAAGAGAGCCGCTCTGTACACCTGGTACGTCAAGAAGCAATGCGAGATCAGCCAGCGTGAGTACACGAGCAGCCGTGGAGCTGTAAAACCTTCATTTCTGCTTTTAAATATCAAATATCAGCTCTCTACCACTGTGAGACTTGAGTCAAAAATTATTACCATCCTCTTTCAGAGTTTACCAACGCCAAGCATGGCCTGTCATCTGGGGAGGAGCCAGGAGAGGACACCAGGAAGGGACGGAGGAACAGGTTCAAATGGGGTCCAGCGTCCCTGCAGATCCTTTTCCATGCCTACGAACGACAGAAGAACCCCAGCAAGGAGGAGAGAGAGGGGTTAGTGGAGGAGTGCAACAGGTGAGACGTAGTGATGGTGTGTCAGATTAACCCAACCAGACCCAACAAAACCAACCAGACCCAACTAGACTCAACCAGACCCAACCAGTCCCAAATCCTGGGCCAGATTACTGAGCTCAGCCTTGTTCACTAAAAACTTGGTGTCAGATGCACATGCTAACACCTACAGTATGTTTTCTACCTGCACCTGACTGGTCAAACTCACAAAGGTTTACAGAACCAGAACCAGATCTCTAAAGTCCTTTGGTTTAATAATGACAAAGGTGACCAATCAACCAGGGGTCATTCCTAAGTTCCAAGGGTCCAATGGTACCTAAGTTCTAGGGTTAGGATTTAGAGGGTTAGAGAATTTACAACCCCAGGAACCTAGAACCCAAGTTCCTAAGTTCCCAGAATCCTATGTTCCCTAACCCCCAAACCTTAACCCTAAAACTTATGGTTCTTATGTTCCCAGGGTCTTATGGATTAAAGTTTGGAGGCTAGGGAACATAGTACCCTGGGAACATAGGACCCTGGGAACCTTTGACCCTGGGAATGTAGATCTCAGGTAACATAGGACCCTGGGAACGTACAGTACAGACCAAAAGTTTGGACACACTTTCCCATTCTCTTAAATGAGAAAGTGTGTCCAAACTTTTGGTCTGTACTGTACATAAGCTTCCATGGGGCACACCGCCTTCATAATGTAAAGCTAAGTATTGTATGTTCTACCTCCCTCAGGGCGGAGTGTCTCCAGAGGGGGGTATCTCCCTCCCAGCTTGCTGGCCTGGGCTCCAACCTGGTAACTGAGGTCCGAGTGTACAACTGGTTCGCCAACCGCCGCAAAGAGGAGGCCTTCCGTCACAAACTGGCTCTCGACACACCTTATAACAACCAATCTGCCTCCTCCTCTCACGGCAACCTCCCAGCAAGTCCTGAACACGGTAATACCCAAAGAGTCTTCAAATGAGCTTGAAGAAAGTGAAATCAAAAGCTGGACAAAAGCCTGATCTTTAGACTTTCTTCTCTATTTGTGGACATGACTGTACTGGTTCTGGTACAGATTCTCGTATTTCAGTAACCTCATGCAGTCGTCTGATGTGTCTTTGCAGGGGTGAAATACAGCCAGCAGATCCTGTGCGACACCGTGAGCTCAGCCAGAGGTAATGGAGGAGAAAGAGTTGGACGTCTTGTGGTCAGTCCTATCCAACTGGAGCCCAGCCACACACTCCTCGAGACACACAACCCCAAGCAGGTGAGAGGTTGGGTCCTGGTCTGTCCTTATTGTAGACTACCTGTGCGCACTACTGCCATCATAACCATGTTGTCCTCTGGTTTCAGGTGTCCAGCAGTGGACCACTGCCCCCAGTAAGCACTCTGACCTCGCTGCACAGCCTGTCCGCCTCCCCTGCATCCTCACAGAGCCTCATCATGGCCTCGCTGCCCAGTGTCATGAGCCTGGGGGAGTCCTCGCTTTTCATTGGTAACACTAACTCTTGTTTCTTGCATTTGTAGCACCGACGAGTACTTGATTTGAAAGAAACTTTCAGGGTATGTTTCAGGTACTTAGGTGGACATATCCTGTCAGTTTTGTGATGATTGGCCCAAAGGTTGTTGACTTTGGTCTAGTTATGTGCTGAGCCACGTCCCTTCTGAAGTTCATTGGTCAATATCTTGAACACTAAATAAGATACCAATGAGATTTATGCACGGTACCTGTGGTCCTATGGTCCCCTAACCTAAGTTCTAGGGTTAGGATTAGAGGGTTAGGGAACATAGGAACATAGGAATGTTTGATAAGATTGGTCCAGCAGTGATCCGCAAAAGATTTGGTAGCAATCGACAACCCAGTGGTCCAAGAGGCTTTTTTGTTGGACTTGTTCGTCCACCGTTAAGTCAATCGAACCCCTTCAGGACCTAAATGTCTTTGGTCCACAGGTTTAGCCTCCACACAGCCTCAGACCGTGCCCGTTATCAACAACGTTGGGGGCGGATTCACCACTCTCCAGCCAATCTCGTTCCAGCAGCAGCTTCATGCCTCTTCCCAGCAGCCGATATCCCAGCAGCTCCACAGTCACATGGGCGCCAGTCCCTTCATGGCGACCATGGCGCAGCTGCCATGTCACAGTAAGACTACAACAACAACAACGAGTTCAACATGTCGAGTAAAGATTAATTCACCTGGTTCTCGTTTCAGTGTACAACAAGTCCGACTCGCCTCAGTACCATTCGTCCAGCCTGCTGTCTCAGGCCATGGTCATCGCGGACAGCAGCGGCCTGGGGACGCTGACCAGCCTCGCCGCCGTCAGACAGGTAACACGGTCTCACCATGGGTTAGCTCGTTTGTTAAGACATGAATAATAATTAGGTAAACACCGTGATCTTTGTTTGGGTAGATTTTAACAGCAGATCCTGAGGAACAGACGGACTCACCTTTACAAGAAGACTCCCTACACCTGCAGCCTCACACACCTGTGCCAGGTACACAACATGTTTTTATCTAATGAAACATTCAGCTTCAGACCAGATTAGTCGACCCTTAGTCTTTAAAAACAACATTACCTGTACCTGTATTAACGAGTTACACACCCAAATTAACAAGTTACACACCTGTATTAACGAGTTACACACCTGTATTAACGAGGCGGTCTATTTGAGCACATTCTAAATGTCCAGTTGACCAATCAGATTGCTTGGTCAGAACTACTTGTTGCATAACACAAAGTAAATAAAATCTAAACGTCTGTTTTCTGTCTCAGCGTCTTCTGAGAGCCTCGAGCTGTATCCAGCCTCTCAGTCCACAGACAGTCACCAGTCTCACCTCCTGTCGCCTTCACCGACAGACATCAGCTACATCCCTACACAGATGGTGTCTACGGCTCAGTGAAACATCAGCCGGACTGTGATCTGGATCGAGAGCGAACACGTCCAGACGTTTGAAAAGACTCTAACACGAACAAGAATCCACGTCAGAGAAGAAGAAGATTCACTTTTGATACAATCAACTGAAAATCAACAAGAAAATGTTTTTTATTAAAAACTTTAGAAATATTCAGAAATTGTACATGAAGTTCAAATGAGTGTTACCTGCTTTGTTCATCATGTATCTGCTGCAAATACACTTTTTGGAAAACACACGAGCGTCCAATCATTTCAAGAGAGAGACGTCACAAAAGATTCAGTTCAAAGTTTCTTCTTCTGCGCTTCCTTCTCGCTTCTTTTTCTTTTTCCGTTTCACTTCCTGTTCGCTGTTTCTTTGAGAAGCTGCACAGTCGTCTCCGTTCTCTTTCCTCTTCTTCTTCTTCTTCTTAACAACGTTACTCTCGTCCTCCTCCAAATCTTTCTTATTCTTTTGAACAACGTGGTTCTCCTCTTCCTCTTTCTTTTTCTTCTTCTTCTTCTTCTTTGTGTTTTCCGAGCAGTGAAGCTCCTCTGAGAACGTCGAGGAAGGAAGGAGATCTTTGATGGACACCGCCGCCTCCTTCAGCCTGGTTTCCATCTCGCTGTCGCTGTCACTGTGACAAACAGAGAAACAAATGATGACCCTCTGATTGAGTCACTGAAGGCTGAATGACATGTAGATGTGTAGATCAGGCCAAAACTTGAGTTTAGTCCCAAAGTCTCCTTAAATATCAAACTCTGAATACATCCGGAGGACGTTAAACTGACATCGAAACAGAATAAACATCTAGACAGATAGCTAGCAAGCTCAGCCTAAATCTATCTATCTATCTACATACTGGGAAACACTAAAGAAGAAGAACCTTGAGCTGGGAACAGGTCGACGCCTCACAGGAGCTGGAGGCTCATCGGCTGTTTGACCGGGGACCGACGTAGAAAACAGACGAAACCCTGAAAAACAACAAATACACCTGAACAGGTGAGCAGGTGAAGATTTAAAGAGACAGAGTCGTCATAAAAACAGCAAAACAAAGAGAAACTTTACCTCCATCGTCGTCGTCGTCGTCGTCGTCGTCGTCACGGTTAGCCGACTCCACACGTGACGACGCCTCAGTCTGCATCTCTGTAATACAGCTGACAGCAGCAGACATGTTAATTACATTAATCTGATTATTAACGATAATTATAGATTACAAACTTGTCTGCAGTCAGACTCACCTGTCCAGAAGGTTCCCAAGCTTCTTGGCGACGTGAGTTCGAAACCCCTGAGTGACCTGCAGCTCGTTTCCGTCGTGTTCGTGGGCGGCGACGACGACTCTGTAACACAGAGAAAAACCTAAAGACTGAGACAAGACCAAGACTTTGAGGGGTTAAGACCAAGACAACACCAAGACCAAGGCCGGACAGTATTTAGCATACTTAGGTAGCTAATATTCGTCAAATCTCTTTGGGTGAGGCCTGGTTTCTAACTGTAGCTGCTGTTAGCTCAGTTTGTTAGCTGATGTTAGCTAATGTTAGCCATGCTGCCCGGACTGTGAGCTCAGAGCACCGGGGGAGTGTTAGTGTTTGTACCACAGGTGTTTTTGGACCACCGGGAAGAAGAAGGGGAGGTTTACAGCTGATGTTGTGCCAGAACAGGAGCTGGACAATTCATAAATTAGCATCATGGATCATGTTAGCCACTGAAACTATAAAAAAACGTATCCACTCGTAGTGTTTTGCTAGCGATAACGTTAGCAAGCAAACTGGGAGTCTGCATGAGTTAGTGACGTTAGCCACCCAAGACAGAAATGTGATACGTTAGCTAGCAAGTTAACATTAGCCAGCTAAAACCACACTATGACAACATGTTTCATGTGCTTTGCAGTGACGTTAGCTTTGACTTTGGAGCCATTTGTCATTTATCATGTCGTTTGTTGACAATAACAGGCTATTTATAAACTAACATGACGGAGGAAGCTAAGAAGAGGAAAGGAGAGAGTGAAAAGTAACTCACACTGCTGCAAACTGTAGCTGCTGCTAGTTAACGTTACTTAGTTTTGGTGTTTACACAGGAGCTTTTGGTGCACCAGTGTTGTGCCAGAACAGGAGCTGGGCGGGCGACGCAACCTTTGAATAACTTATCCACTCATAGTGTTTTACTAGCGATAACGTTAGCAAGCCAACCAGGAGTCTGGATGAATTAGCTGACGTTAGCCACAATATAACAACATGTTTCATGATGCTTAGCAGTGATGTTAGCGCTGACTTTGCAGTCAGCTGTTCATATCTAGCTCAGTGTTTTCATGCTCACCTCTTTGACTGTTGCACATTAGTGTCTCCATCTACAACACAGAGACAGCACAAGTTAAATTAAAGTGATTAAACTTGTTAATGAAGCAGCTCCAGCTCCTCCGTGTGTCTCTTCAATCAGCGGGGTTTCAGGTGGACTTGTGGCCGGGAAGACCTCACCTTTCCTCGGCTCTCTCCGGGTCTCCCACACGGCCTCCTGACACCTCCTCAGAGCCTCCTCATCATCGTCACTGCTCGACTCCTCACAAACTCCGACCATCTTTCCAGCGGGGGCCGCCATGACACACAACACGTGCTCACGGTGTTGTTGTCTGTTTTTCAGATGAGGATTCTGGGTAACGTAGTCCAGAGGGAGACTGAAACCTTTTAAACTTTATTTAAACACACTGAAAACAAAGTACAGAGAGGTTTATTGATCACTTCTTAAAACACGTCTCTTTAACTTTTTAATTTATAGAATTTATTTATTTATTTTTATTTTTCGTTTTTCATCTTTTTATATTTTATTGTTGTTGCTGTTTTTAAAAGGTGCTATATAAATAAAGTTATTATTATTATTACTATAAAACTGAATCACAGCTGATTTATTCACAGGAAGTGACGACATAAATACATAAAGATCAAATAAACATATTCTCCATCTTCTAATTTAACTATATTTTATATTTTTTAATCTTTCTTACCTAATATTTTGTTCCTTTACATCAGAGTGTTGAAACATTTGAAACATTTAATTTAACCCAGTTAATTCACAGTGGATGTTTGACTGAAAAGTACAGAAGGATATATATATATATACAGTATATACAGTATATATATATATATATATATATATATATATATATATAGAGAGAGAGAGAGAGAGAGAGAGAGAGAGAGAGAGAGAGAGAGAGAGAGATCTTCATGAGCTCGTCACCTGGAATGGTTTCAGTTGACAGGTGTGTCTTCTCAATGAGTGTGACACCTTCAGTTTGTTGTCCAGCCCTGTGAAGCATGGAGGAGGAGGAGGAGGAGGAGGAGGAGGAGGAGGTGTGATGGTATGGAGGTGCTTTAACCAACATGGCAAACATCTGGTTTGAGCTCAGCGGGACCATCATTTGATTTTCCATGACAATGACACCAAACTCACCTCCAGACTCTGTGAGGACTGTTTGACCAAGAAGGAGAGTGAAGCACGACCTGACCTAAACCCACCTGAGATGGTTTGAGATGAGTCGGCTCAAACGCTGCAGCATCCACACGTGTTATTTTATTACTTAAAGCATTAATTACTCATACTGAAAGTTTTTTTGCAGCAGCACAGATTCTCCAGGAGAGGTCAGTAGAGATGTGTGCAGCTGAACAGATCACACAGGCTGACAGTGAACATGAAGGTGAAGTCAATGAGGACAACATGTTTAATGAACAGTTTGGTGTTTATTGAAAACAGACTGCACCCTGTGACTTGTTGCACGCACTGCAAGTCAAAGTACTGCAAACTACTGAACACTGCAAACACGTGAAAAGCAGCATCGGTCTGTGAAGGTTTAGTAAACGTTGTAAGCCAATGCAGACGAGAAATAAACTAACACACGTTGCTCAGATCTGAAAAATACATCTTCTGATTAAAACTCTGAGAGCTGCTGTGATGACGATATCAATCCCACTTTGGATGACGATAACAGATGTAAGAATATTCCTTATAAACTTGTTTCAACATCACTGAAACCACGTGATCATCATATTGAGAGAAATATCCAAACCTAACATGCAACAAATGGACAAAATAGAAATATTCTAGATGTGTTGTGCATCATTTTATTCACATTCCCCCCAAAGTCTTTCTGAAATAAAAGTATTTCTTCTGTTGTTTGTAATTTTACACATCATTTGTAAAGATGGACCGTTAGTTAAATAAAAGCAGAGGATCGAGCAGGGCAGGAGGTGAAGAATTATCCTTGTTGATATGATATGTTGTATATTTAAACTACAAGTAGGTATTTCTTTTATTTTTATGTATTTCTTCTTTTTAAAAATCGGCATTTTCTGACTATTTAGTTACAAAAATATGTTTCCTGTGTACAAAAGCAAATATTTAACCTTGAAGGGTAACTTTAGTTTTCCTATGTTTGTCTAAGTGACTCTAAGTGACCTCCCTCTTCTTCTTCACCTCTAACTCTGTGAATTCAGGTTATATTCCAATCAAACCACAGGTGGTGATTGTTGGATCAGTGGAAAGACAAACCAAAGTTTTGGTGAGTTTTCGATATAACCTGTTTCTGGGTGAACAAAAACGATCTCACTCTTTCGTGAAAAGGTCTGCCTCTGTAGGATCCTCTCCACAATGATGTCAGACTTTTAGAATAACAATCTGAGCCTGTCAGTAAAAAACAAACTCCACTTTTAGTGGACGTACTTTGACGTTGCAGCCAGTTTCGCTTCTGCCGGCTTCAGCGCTCTCACTCAATATTTCAAAATTTGTCCCCATTAGTCACTTAGACACAAAAACAAATGAAAATAGCATCAAGGTTAAAAAAATACTAAAGTTACCCTTTAATGTTCACCCCATATGGTGTGACAAGCCTTTTGTGTGATCCCTCACCGGCTTCCCAACAACAAAGCTGCCAATTTACTGAAATGGACGGCCAGACGAGCCACGACTGGGGAGTGAACCTCGTTCCATCACAGTCCCAGATGAAATCAATCAACTTGACTTTGCGGGCTTCCAAAGCAGAGGTTGAACTTTTTTAAAGTCCTTTTGGCAAATCTCACCTTCCCTCGTTTCTTCATGGAGGCCGTGTACTGATTGGACTTGAGTTTAGAGTAATAGTCTGAGAACTTGTTGAAGAGGATGGATATGGGCAGACCGTTGAGGATGATTCCAAAAGCGATGCAGATGAAAGCGAATAGACGACCCAGGATGGTCTCGGGGTAGATGTCTCCATAGCCCACTGTGGAGATGCTGACCTGCAGGGGGGTGAGGAGAGAAGTCAGTGGTGACGGGCCGAACATTGACCCGACATCTTAGCCCACCTCTTTTATAAGATGTACCAAAGATTCAGTATCCTACACTCAGTGTTGTGAAAAAACCTAGATTAGCTTGTTTCACATTCGGAAAATCTTAACCCATACTGTATTTTATTGACTGATTCTCACAATCACGATGTCCCTCGTCCACCTTCGCTAAAGGTTTTGTGTGAATTCATTCATAGTTTTAAGAGATAACTGGAGCCACTGGACTCAAAGATGGCAATCCCTCTGCATCTGTTCAGATGAACACAACAGGAATCCTTCACAATAATCATTACTATGATTACGAGGATTATCATTTCCTTCCCCTGGATTAGAAGAAAAGATTCTTCCACTCAGTCAAAGAGGGAAGGGAATGATCTGGGTTTGTTCATGAAAACCGGCAGACATACAGACATTAACCAGGTTATTCCACTCTGTAAAACCGACCCGCTCATTGCTGGATTACTCTTCAGCATTCCTTATTCCTCACTCCATCCTTGCACAACTATCTGTCATGCCTTCGCCATCTTAGGAAAAACCTTCAGTTCGCAGAACACTACTGAATGATGCGCATCGAAAGGGATTAAGAAATGAGTATACCCGATGCTGCCTGAAGAATAAGTACTACTACTATACTAGTCTGTGAAGGTTCTCATTCATCCAGGTCGCCTCTCTTTGAGAAGAGAAATCTGGGGCAACTGGACATGATTGTCGATCAATGAAGATGTTTCACCACTCAAACAAGTCCAGTTGCCCCAAATTTAACCCTTCCTACCAAGTGCTGACTGAAGAATAAGTAGGTATACTAGTCTGTGAAGGTTCTCAGTCGTCCTGGTCATCTTTCTTAAATCTGGGGCAACTGGGCTTGGTTGTAGACCCATGGAGATATTTCAAATCTCATCCAAGAGGCTTCTTCAGAACTGAAGAAGTTCAACAGAACAATAAGAGTCCAGTTGCCCCAGATTTAACTCTTCTGAATGAAAGTGAGTCGGTATACTCCATGTACCCAAATATACCCTGCACTACACCACTGATGTACTTACAGCTGCCCACCACCACGCATGAGGAATGCTGGTGAAGTTTGTTTGCGGCATGTCATGCTCCACGGTGTAAACCATGGCAGAGAAGCTGAAGATGCCCATTGCAATGAAGAGGAAGAGGCAGCCCACTTGCTGGTAGCACTGACGCAGAGTGAATCCAAACGCCCGCAGACCCGTGGAGTGTCGCGCCAGCTTCAAGATACGAAAGATTCGCATCAGTCTCATGATTCTCAGCACTTGGCCCAGCTTCCCCACCTGTCCCACCGCCTGTATGTCGGCCTCGTGCTTCATGTAGTTTTCCTCATTGTCGAAGAACTCCAGGAAGGCCTGCAGATACTGAGGCAGGATGGCGATCAGGTCCACGGTGTTGAGCACACTCCTGCTGAAGGATTTGAGGTCAGGGGTGGACACCAGACGGAGCAGGTACTCCATGGTGAAGAAGGCGATGCACATGGACTCCACGTATTCCCAGTATGTCTTTCCACTGAGGTGACCTGTGGGAGTTCTGTATTGCATCTCATCCACAGTGTTGAGAGTCATAGCCACCAGGGAGATTAGGACAAACAGGCTGGAGGCCAATGCCATAAGCTTGGCCTTGACGGATGAAAAGGGCTTCTCCATCAAGTTCCAGATAGCTCGGCGCTCCTGGCCCATGAACATGTCATGAAAGAGCTCCTCATTCTCCTCGATCTCCACCTCAGCCTCCAGCTCTCTCTGGATCTTCAGCTGGTCGTTCAGCTCGTCCTGCCTCTCCTCGAAGGAGATGCGGCAACAGCGGTGGGTGTTCTTGATCCTCACGCCCCAGTAGTTGATCTCCTCCAGGAAGTTGCGGGGACACAACTCGTCCCTGATCCACAACACGCCAGTCCTGTAGAAGTTGAAGATGCTGTGGAAGACATCCGGATCCCTGTCAAAGAAGTACTCATTGTTGGTCACAGTGTAGTCGTCGCACAGGTCCAGCTTCATGTTGTGGTCCGTGTAGGTGGCCAGACGCCCTATTCTGGTCTTGGGATACTTGGCAGCCATCTTGTAAGCTATCTGGTAGGGCTTCCCGCCTACGTTGATGTTGATCACGTAGTTCTTTTTGGCAGGTGAAAACTGCTTGGAGAAGCTGTATCCAGCATTGTCATCCTCTTCATCCTCATACTCTGCGTAAATGTCGTAGATGTCCCTGCTTAGGTCTTGCATGGAGTTCCATGTCTTCACGCAGCTTTCCTTGGCTAGCGGATAAGCAATGTCCGAGGGTCTTCGATTAAAGTCCGAATCGGAGACTTTGTAGTTGGGGAAGAGACTCTGTCTCCTGTTCCACAAGTTGGCCACCTTGCGGGTGCTCCCCATGTCGATCCCCCCCAGACTACACAGCAGACAGAGCGCTCAGACCAGTCGGCATTACTGCTGTCTAATACCCCTTCACCTAAGCATGGAGGACATGAGCAGGATGCCTCATGGCCCCATTAATGTTGCTGACTGAGAGGATCCGCGTGCTTACAGGACATCTAAATACTATTATCCCCTCCTGAGCTGCCCGGCTGACATGACGTTGGCTGTGTGGCACATCTCAACAAATGCCCACCGTGAATTCACGCCCTCTTTTTGTTGATAAAAGTTTTATCATGAGTTTACAGTGCTTGCAGCTTGCCGATTTAAAAACATAAAAGACAACAATCAGTGTTACCCTCACGTTTGTTTATGAATGCACACACACCATGCCATACATTAATCTGTATACAATCCCTACAGATTACTCAAGGGAGTCATATTGGAAGGCTACGGTTGGAAAATAACATTGCGTGTCTTGTTTCTTTCGTGCTGTTTGAGGGAAACTAAAACATTTTATGATGAATTTCTTTGTAGATACATTCCAAATTTAATAAATAACTTTAATAAATTTGCAATTATTTGTTTATCAGAATCAGAATTAAATCAGTAAATGTCGTATATAACAAAATGCTAAGATAACAATAATATTATAACCAAATAAAGAAGTACAAAGCTGATTATTATTGTTGTTATTATTGTTATTGTGCTTTAAGATTCCACTGAAGGAGAACAAAGGAAGGAGGTTGGTGGATACATAAAAGAGGATAAAGGCTTTAAGCAGCCTCCTTCCTGGTTGGGAGGGGCTGCAGGAAACTTCAAGACATTTTATTGATATATGTCGATACGTTTGTGACATTAAACTCCAAAGAAGTCAAATATAACTCGAACCTTCCTCTTGGATGTCAGATTATTGTCCAGAGATGATTATCGATTATAAAACTACTCAGGATTTAAGTTGTTAAAGCTTCATTTAAACAGAGAAGTTAAAGCTGGTCTTGTTAGTACAGTGTGTAAAGAAGAAGTAAACTGGATTTGTAATGCAATATTGCATATTTTCTTTTTTTAATCCAGCCTCCAGCGTTTGCACAGTTTGTGTTTTTATTGACTGTTTAAGTCATTTATTACTTAATCCTGACTGATTGATTCCTAACAGAAGAGTTTTAGAGTGTTTCCTCTCAGTTCATCATGATGCTTTTTTCTTTATTGATCCAGAAGGCGTCCAGGATCACGATGATAAAACACATCTCGATACTCTCCAGGATTAATATCATCCACTCTCGTGGTTTCCTGTCGGTCACTATTGTCCGCAAGATTTACGGATCAAATTTAGTAAAGTCCCTTCAAAGCTGCTTAAGAATGGAGGTTATAATCCCTCATGTAGGTTTATAAAGCCTCCTGTCACATACATTCTTTACACCTACACACTGTTATTTCAGTCCAAACAGACTGTTCACGGTAAATGTTAAAACCTTTGATTAAACACACACAAACACACAGTTTACAATATAATTAAAGTATTCTGTAAATATGACGCACAAACTGAAGTAAATGTTTCTTTTTAAAGTTTCTCTGATTGTTTCAGAAAAGTAAACTTAAATAAATGTGATAGGATGAAGCTTCAGTCTCTGATCAACAGAAAAGTTAAACAAGAAAACACTGAATCTGTCAGAAAAGAAGAACATTAAGTTTGTACGATTATTCAAAGTTTAAAAAATACAAAGAATTGTTTAGAAAGTTCCTAAAAACATCAGAAAACTCATCTGTGATCTGTGATGAAATAATTCATCCAAACTTCCTGCAGTTATCGTTTCACAGCTTGAGTTCATCGTTGTTGCTCTCTTCTCTTATTCTTATGAACTGAATATAAATACTCAGAAATCAGTTCACTCACAGAAAAGCTCCCTGAAGTGAGCGCTCTCTCCAGCAGATGGAGATATCACTGCTGAGCTTTGATTTGAAGTGTTTGCAGTCAGTCTCTCTGTGTGTTTAACACCATGTCTGCTTTGCTGCATCAACAACACACTATTTAAATAATACAGTAAAATCTGGAGTCACATCAGTGATTAAGTCAAGCTGTTCAACTCCACCGTCACATCAGTAAGAAATATGTTTAACTTGTTTATTCAAAGTGACTCAAAAAGGGAATAAACTAGAATATTAATGAAGCTCAATATGATCGAAGGAAAATGTAGATTAAACTTGCTTGGCCTCACGTTTGCTTCACAGCGATGGTTGTCATAGTTCACTGAAGATTTTAACAGTGTGATACGGTCAAAGTTAATCACAGCCGTGCTGATATTCAATATAACCGCACAACACAAACATTTACAAATGTTTAGTTCAGTGTGTATCTGATGCACCAAGCAGCTCCTATTCCAATAAAATAACATTGGTCTAACATTAAATTAACATTGGTCTAACAGTAAAATAACGCTGGTCTAACATTAAAATAACATTGGTCTAACATTAAAATAACATTGGTCTAACATTAAAATAACATTGGTCTAACAGTAAAATAACGCTGGTCTAACAGTGAAATAACGCTGGTCTAACATTAAAATAACATTGGTCTAACATTAAAATAACATTGGTCTAACAGTAAAATAACGTTGGTGTAACAGTAAAATAACGTTGGTGTAACAGTAAAATAACGCTGGTCTAACAGTAAAATAACGCTGGTCTAACATTAAAATAACATTGGTCTAACAGTAAAATAACGTTGGTAGAGAGTTGCAGTTTGTCTTTGTGGATTGTGTTGATGCTGAACAGTCAGACTGTCGACATGTGACGTCCTTTATCTCGTGTTTCTACAGTGAAGTGTTTGTTACGGACGCGTAATGACTTGTTCAAATGTCATATTTCTTAAAGGGACGGCGCAGGGAGCTTTAGCAAACTAAGATAGATACAGACTGTTAATGTAACATTAATATTAGAACAGCTGTTAAGTGGAGTGATACATGTAGTGAACAGTCTCAGTGCCGTTATTCTCTATATCAGCACGCATGAGACGACTCTCGTCCAATCAAATCACTCGATCAGAACTAACTGTTGTTTATAATCTGATATCCTCACAGCTCTGGACAGAAATTAAAAATCTGATTCCAGGTTTGAAACATATAATTTTAAAGTAACATAAACAGATTTAAATCAAACTTCTCATTGGACATTAAAGAGGTGTCGCACAGCTGGGCCCGACAACAGCTGCTGCGTCAAGTTACAGCAGAATAAGAGCACAGATTATATGAAAATAAAAGCATCATATTTACCTCAGAATAATAATAATAATAGTACTGATGATATGATGGTAGTGTTATTGTTAATAATAATAATAATAATAATAATAATAATAATTATATATAAATAGATAGATATAGATACATAATGTGTCATATATTTAGCCTGTGCAAGGGTGCACACATACATAACTGTAATATATAATATGTACACATGTATAGTTTAGTATGTTTAGTGTGAATTCAGCATAATTTGGTCGCATCTTTTAATCCTTAATATTAAAAACAGCCCCATTAAATGAACGAGCTTCTAAAAATAAATGTTTTGTAATTCATAATAACTAAATTATTACAGTGGAACTACCATGCTCTTATTTTGAAACGCACAACCGGACGGTTAGCATCATCTACCGAGAAAACGGTGTTTTTAAAGGGAACCAAGGTTGTTGAGGTCCGTGGCGGGCTTAGCAGGTTGAAGGTAGGTGTAGAACCGTCTCTGTGTGCTGACTGTCCCGGTGCTGCCGGTGTTCTTGTCCTCTAAATGTCCCCCCGTTGAGCGGCTTTATCGCGGTTAGGTTAGCGGAAATCAAGACGCGGGAACAAGACAAGTCAAGACAACCGGGAAAGTGCAAGCTAACTGGGCTAGCTAGGTGGAAGCTAACGAGGCTAACGGTGGCGGTGTCCCGGTTCACGGGAGGCAGAGGCTCCCAAAGGTGATGTTGCTCCGGTGGTTTGGTGGCTGTGGTCGGCTGCGGAGAAGTGGATGAATATAATAATTAAGTGTTAATTAAAATACGTAATTTTATTCTCAGTTATATCGAGTCTTACAAGTGCAGGGGCGAGTATTAGCTCTGAATGGCTGAGGGGCGGTTGGGGGTGTTATGGCCCCCCGTACATAGACACAGACACACGGACAGTGTTCAGGCTTTCAGCTGCCTCTGACAGGCTAATTAACAATATTTAATTAAATGTAATAACAGGTATATACACATATCTTAATGTGTTACACCTGCACTGAACTTTAACAAGCTATTTATCATTTATTCTGCTGTTTTTACAACAATATGTGACAAAAAAATGAATTGATTTCTCTTTTTATATTGAAAATTGACTCATCTATTCTTCATGTAAAGCTGACGTCATCAATAACATCAGGACATCCACCCGTCAGTCAATCTTTAACTGTTAGTAGTGACACGCAGCTGAGATTTATTAGCTTTCCCCTCTGATGTCCTCTTCCTACTCTGCCACAACTGCTGCTGTTAGCTGACGTTAGCGGGCGACCGAACAGAGCTCGGCAGCCTCCCAGCGAGCGCAGACTGACGGACAGAGGTCGGTTTGAAAGCAGTACAAAAGGTGATTTGTGGAGTTTCCTGATGATAAAGTAGCTAACTGCAGCTGACTGTAATTTTAGCTGCTGTTAGCTCAGCTAGCCGTGCAGCTAACGTTAGCTGATCCAGCCAACCTCTGTACAGTATTCCCTGTCATCAAACTGGCATCCATCAACCAGACCAGGACTAAACCTGTGTTTGGTTCTGGTCTGCATAACTTTAAGCCTTAATATAATCTGAACAGGTGAGTTGTATATAAATTCACCCTCAGTACAGTTGTCATGAACGGGGAAATTAGCTATAGAGACCAAAACTGTTTTTTGTACCAGGCTGTAAACATGTTTATTTCTGCTGTGAAGTTGGACATTTGAACATGGGGACTTATGGAGACTGACTCGCATGGACGTTCGTGGTACTACATTATAGTAAAACCTGACGTAGGTTGCTTGTTGTTCTGGTTCTGTTCTAATAAACATGCTACAATGCTAAACTAGAAAACCCCCACAGATTCACAGTTATATTTTGTTAATTTTTTGTTAAGAGCGAATAAAACTTAAAACCTTATTTATAAAAACACCTTTAAAAACAGAGTTTATGAAGTGTTTTGACAGACGAGCAACTACAGACGCAGAGACCAAACAAAGGCAAGACAAAATGAGAGAGGAACAGCCAATAAGGAACACGACAATATAAAACATAAATGTGAATAAACACCATTAAAACATTAAGATAAATAAATAATAAAACCATTAAACTACAGTTTTATTGTGAACCTGTGAAGCTCAAATGTGTCTGATTAAAGGATGAAAACTCATCCTGTTCTCGCTCCGTCTCTGCTCACTGTAAACTCTTTAAAACAGATTTGTTGCTGATTTCTCTGTGAATGATTCAAACTCAATAAAACAGAAACACGAGCAGCTCCTGAAGCCGGCTGTGCAGCCTTGTGAGGACTCTGCCAAGGTCGACGTGGACCGACAGCAGCTGGATCATTTTACAGCGTGTCCAAATAAAAAGGAGCTGTTGTTCCACACAAAGGTCAAACTCACAAGAAGAACACGTTAAAGTGATTTTACAGTTTTGTTGCCGAGGTGACTGAAACCTTTTTTTTGTTTTTGATTCCCGCTGACGTGACAGAAACATTTTGTTCTTCCACAAACTCTGACACGTTTACATCAAGCTTTGACTCCTCGTTTGGGTCGGTGTACATGGAAGAATCAAGCCTCAACCACCATGACAGTTCCTCTAACGTCCACTTGAGGCTGGCTCCAGAAGTGAGTCAGTCTCCATAAGTCCCCATGTTCAAATGTCCAACTTCACAGCAGAAATAAACATGTTTACAGCCTGGTACAAAAAACAGTTTTGGTCTCTATAGCTAATTTCCCCGTTCATGACAACTGTACTGAGGGTGAATTTATATACAACTCACCTGTTCAGATTATATTAAGGCTTAAAGTTATGCAGGATTAAGAGCGTGGTGGAGGCGGGACTGCCAACCTGGCGGCAGCCGAGCCACACTGAGCTGCAGAACCTACGTCCAGGTTTTAGACAGTCTGTGGGGACGTCACGGAGACTACGTCCAGGTTTTAGACAGTCTGCGGGGACGTCACGGAGACTACGTCCAGGTTTTAGACAGTCTGTGGGGACGTCACGGAGACTACGTCCAGGTTTTAGACAGCGAGACTACGTCCAGGTTTTAGACAGTCTGCGGGGACGTCACGGAGACTACGTCCAGGTTTTAGACAGTCTGCGGGGACGTCACGGAGACTACGTCCAGGTTTTAGACAGTCTGCGGGGACGTCACGGAGACTACGTCCAGGTTTTAGACAGTCTGCGGGGACGTCACGGAGACTACGTCCAGGTTTTAGACAGTCTGCGGGGACGTCACGGAGACTACGTCCAGGTTTTAGACAGTCTGTGGTCAGGTCAGATTTCAGAATATTTACCGTCTCTCTTTCAGGTTGCTGCTGGTTGCAGGGCCCGTGGAGCTGAAGCACCATTCCCCCTCTCTCTCCTCTCATGTCCCCCCCTGTGTGTGTCCCTGTGTGTTAGTGACCCCCACCACCCACCACCCACCACCCCACCCGATCCCTCCCATCGTGTCGCCCTCCTGCCCTGAAGCCCCCGACTCACCCCATGCTTGGGACAAAGCCAGCTCACTGCCAGCCCAATGACTGCCTGGATCGTCCTGCCTGTCAGCCTGTCTGCCTTCTCCATCACGGGAATATGGATCGTGTGAGTCCCTGGAACATGACTCAGCTATAATGTGTTCAAAATAACTTTGTATTTGATTAATGACTTCATCGAGGCCGGCGCTCGCTCGCTCTCATTCACTGTCTGTGTCGTTCAACACAAACCAAATTAAACTTCTCCGTGTCTCTCGAGTCAGACTCAGATTTAGAAGCTGCTTCATGAAATAAACAAAGTCAGAACACGACAGGTCGAGTCTCAGAGTTTAGATAGTCTCAGTTTCAGGTTTGACCGCTCTGACCCTGAAACTCCACCGTGCACGTCTCCGTCACGCGACTTCAAACTCCACCGGGACGTTTCAGAAGCGTTTCTCCCTCCAGACTTTGTTCACTTGCTCAGATTTGGTCATTTTCCTGGTTCATGTTCTTCTAAACATGCTTCCACATGTGTGAATATGCTACGTACTTCATTTGTTTCTCTTTTGTCTGTTTTTACGACCGGCAGTTTGCACGGGGTATTTTATTTTGAAAATCCAGCGGATTCTCTATGCTGTTTCTGTGAGTATACGACGAGGTTTGAACTTTGTGTCTGACGTTTCCTGGCAGGTACGCCATGGCTGTGATGAATCACCATGTTTGTCCTGTGGAGAACTGGTGAGTGATTTGTCCTCTTCTGATCTGAGCCGATAAAACTCGTTGACATCAAACAGTCTGAATGAACTCGTTGTGTCTCCGTCACAGGTCTTACAACGTCACGTGCACGGAGGAGCTGCCCCGGCCGGGCTTCCCCAAGACGTGCTGCACCATCCAGGACATTCCCCTCATCAGGTCTGCTCCTGCTTTGTTTCTCCACAACACACACGAGTCATATTGTGGCAGCAGACGCCCTGAGGCATGACTCAGCACCTTGTTATGTGGCGGCTCAGTGACGGTCATTAACCCACACACACCACGCTGCATACATTCATCTGAAAATAAGACTCCAACCACGACGGAGGACAAAAGCTCTGTTCAGCATCATGAGACTCGCCGTGTCCGAGCACGTGGTGCTACATTCTTTACAGGCTACACGCGTGATCATGTGATCACTGCATGTGTTCAGGTGAAGCTGACTCAGCTGTTTTGTCTCCATGTTACAGTAAATGTGGCTCCTTCCCTCCTGAAAGCTGCCTGTTCAGCCTGATCGGCAACGTTGGAGCCTTCATGGGTAAGACGCCGAGCTAAGTGGGTTTAAAGCCTCACACACACACACACACACACACACACACATTAAAGTACATAAAGTGTGTAAGAGGGGATCCATTCTCATGTTAAATATGAAGCTACCTCCAGGATACGTTGTCATGTTGTGTTTCTGCTTGTTGAGACGTTTTGATGAATTTCTCTGATTGGCTCTTTCGGGTCATCAAAGTTTTTTTGTGCACGTTAACGAGCACAGCTGTCATTAACTTGTCACCTCTAACCTCGCCCTCGTGCGTGATCAAACTGTTTCTTCCGTAGTACCAGTGAGTGTGGTCTAGCTACAGTTAACCTCCAAACTTCACTTATAAAAATGTGTCTTTAACTCTTTCTTTTGCCAGATGCAGCGACTCGCTCAGAGTCTTTAAGGAGAGGAGTGCTTGTCAGGTTGCAGTGACACCGGTACAGAAACAGTTTCAGCTCATAGCACCTCGTAAAACAAATTAAACATACAAGACATCAGGCGTTGGTAGGTGAGCTTTTGAAGGCAGATTTTTAACTTGGCAGGCTGCTTTCAGTCTGGCATTCAGAGAGACATTAATCTCATTTAAACTTTTCCAAAATGTTGAATTATTCCTTAAAATGTGAAAATCTTGAAGTAAAAAGTAATAAAATATCAAAATATTTCGATCTGTACTGTAAAACTTGATCGTTAATACAGATAATTGAAGTAAAACTCCGTAAATTACACGCCTGCAGTGATTCTTCAGTATATTTCAGGTATATTTTGTGTTATATTAATCCTCCACAGACGTTGGCCGCTAACCTCGCAGAGCGGTGGAGGAGCCTGAAATAGCCCGAGCTCTCTAATCAATAATGGATGCGGATTTCCTTCCACTTCCCCCCTCTGTCCTCCGTCCTCTGTCCCCCACCCTGCACTTACCCTCCATGGCCTTCCTCCGTCCCTCCTCCTCCTCCTCCTCCTCCTCCTCCTCCTCCTCTCTGTCATGTTTCATCAGCACTCAGCTCTGCCCTAATTTCCCCATCTGTCTTTAATTGCGTCTCTCCTGCTGTTTTCACCATCGATTCATTATTAACGTCGACTTCTTCTTCACGTGTATTTACGTTCTTGTCTGCTCGTCTCTGTACGAGCCTTTTCAAACATGATGCTAAACCTGCATCGTGCAACCAGAGACGTCAATAGTTGACAGAGTACGTCCTCTGTGAGACGGCAGTGAAAGCAGCCAATCAGCAGAATGAGCGCAGTCACATGATGAAACTATAAACAAGAAACAGTCATGTAGAGGAAGTGTTTTGTAATCTGAAGAAACGTCAAGAAAAATGTGCGAAATACGTCAAAACTTCTGATTTCTACATTCAGTTTGTGAACAGAGTCAACAGTCATATTTTTCATTTTCCATCGATCCGCGGTTCATCGTTAACGAAAACTGAGAAAGACAAAAGCGAGAAGCTAAAACAGATTCTGATGATAAAAACTATCACAATAATAAAAACATAAAAACTGTCGCGGTCCATTTTACCGTCACTCGTGAAGCCCGAGATACTTGAACTCCTTCGCTTTTGGAGCAATCCACCGATTTTCCAGCAGAGAGGTACAGCCCCAGATCTGGAGGTGCTAACTCTCGCCCCAGTTCTAGTTGAATTTCGTGGTCAGATGAAACGAACAGAACCACATCGTCTGCATAGAGACGCAATCCCCGTATCAGCTTCGCCGTGAGATCCTGTCCACAAATATCCCAAACAAGTTCGGAGACGAGAGGCAACCGCAGCGTCGAACAACCACTGCAGACGTGTTTTGACTTTGTAGCAAGAATTCGGACACAGCTCTTCGTTTGAAGGACCAGATGGGTCATAGCAGCAGCACCACGAACTCCTTCATACCCCGACAGGATTCCCCGGGTGACCATGAAACTCCCATCACCTGTTGTGTTGTTGTTGTGTTGTTGTGGACGTACTGTAATCGTGCACGTCTTCTCCCGTGTGTCCTGCAGTGGTGATGGTGTGCCTTCTGCGCTACGCCCAGGTGATCGAACACAGCCACCGATGTTGGGTCAACACCAGCGCTCTGGTGTCCGGCTGCACCAACGCTGTGGGTCTGGTCATGGTGGGAAACTTCCAGGTAAACTTCCTGTAACAAACCCTCTGACATGAACGCAACTCAGACGAGTCTCTTCTAACCGCGTACCGCTCTGTCCCGACAGGTCGATCACGCCAAATCTCTACACTACGTGGGCGCCGGCGTGGCGTTTCCAGCCGGGCTGCTGTTCGTGTGCCTGCAGTGTGTCCTCACATACCGGGTCGCTGTGACCGCCCTCGACTACTGGATGGCCCATTTCCGAGTGGCTCTGGCTCTGGGCGCCATGGTCTCCCTCGTCCTCAGTATCCTTGTTGTGCAGAAATAGTTATGTTTGTGTGCGTTACCTTCTGATGAACGCGGCCGGACCTGGGACCTGAACAGAACCCAGCGGTGTCCAGCAGCCGAGGTGGTTTTCTTGCCAGGTTTGACTCCTGGCAACGTTATTCCCTGTTGGTCCGGTCCAGCTGCTGAGCCCGGTTCTGCAGATTCAGTTAGCGTCAGTTCTGTCTTCCTTAACGTCCTCCTCCTCCCAGGCGGCATCTTCTTCATCCACGAGAGCTTCGTCCTGCAGCACGCCGCAGCCATCTGCGAGTGGGTCTTCACCGTGGACATCCTGGTCTTCTACGGCACCTTCACCTACGAGTTCGGCACCGTCACCAGTGAGACCATGATGGCGGGCCTGCAGCAGAGCCACCACCACCACGGCTCGGGTGTCATCATGGGCCCCAGAGCCCGAGGCTCGACGCTGAGCGGGGCGACCAAAGGCCTCAAATCGCCCGGGGGCAGCAGCACATCTACACATCTCAACTGCACCCCGGAGAGCATAGCCATGTTGTAGCCACGGAGGTGCATCATGGGATCCCACAGGAGGTTCTCCAGCGAGGTCGTCACGTATGTGCGGCGCCAGTCCGACCGCTGGAGCCATGAATGTTTCCCAAGATGGCCACTTTGAGTTTGTTTTATAACCCCTCCTTCATCGACCTTCACCGGCCTTTCTTTTGCTTTTCTCTGCACGGCACTCCGAACGAGAGTAACGATTAATGTTTGTGTAGTCGGTAGAAAATACTGAATGTTTGAGAAGTGACTAGTTAACGGTTTCTATGTTTTACAGGCTTTCATCCAATCAAGCTTCTTTCATCCGTCACACGACAGTTTAAATTACGTGAACCGAGTTCAGGACGAGAGCGCCTCAATCACTTTTTTTGTCGTCGTACGTCTCACGCCACGTTTCCCGCCATCGACTGTCCTGTCCCGGTGCAATAAATCGCCATCGATCACGTGACTGCGAGTGAAAAAATGCCTTTTTTTCAGCATGTTGAAGTCGACTTTGTCCAAACACTGATGTTAATTCCAGGCTGGACCCTTGGAAGCCTTATTTTGAGTTCTTGGAATGACTTTTGTGTTCAGCGTGAAGCCTTCTTTGTGCCATAGATCTCACGGCGGCGTCACGCAGATCGAAGTCAAAGCGTCCGCTCCAGACTGCCACAAACTGAAGATGACGAACGCCACTCGTTCATTAAGTTTTTACAGTATTCTGCCCTCTGGATGCCAGCAATACGCTCACATCACCTACCTCTTTTTATCTTTTGTGGGTTCGATGTTCTCCATCTTCACGGCGGCTTGGAAAGTGTTTTTTCGAGTGACGGCGTCTCGCAGGTTTTGATCAGCTGATTATTGAACTCGTCGTTTCTTTTCACGCAGACTGGACTTCACTGATTGGTTTGTAGGTGTATGAATCTGTACGAGTGCACTGTTTTCGCCTTATCCCTCCGTACTGTGCCCGGGGAGCGTGTCTTCTTTCTTTGTGTTCACCATACTGTAATAAAGTCACCGCGGCGTGACAAACGGCAGCTCCATGTCGAGCCCCTCGCGTCAGGGCTGGATCCAAACCATGAACCATCGTCCACAGGCCAAAACTTTAAGGTGGATTTGAATCTTTTTCTTTGTGTTGTGTTAAAAACGTTCACACGGTTTCAAAGAGGCCGTCCGACACAAAACGTTTTCTCATTTCCTGGATTTAAAAAAAGAGTTTAAGAGAACGGTGACGGAGCGAGTCGACACAGATGATTTTGTTTCCTTTTTATAAATTCTGTAAATATGTATGATTTGTCTCATTTAGGTATTTTCATTTGACAGAGATTTATATTCAAATATGAAATAAAAATGATAAATTATTAGCAGATGTTTGATGCCGCCTGGTTCTTTTAAAAAAGGGAAGTGTTGCAGAGGAGGTCCTCTCTGAAGAGCTGGAGGTCTTCAGGAGGTTTGTGAAGGTAGAGAGGGACGCCCCTGATCTGGTAGGAACTGGTAGGACGTTCCACTAACGGGGAACAACAGACGAGAAAAGTTTGGATCGTCCTGAGCGTACGGGTGGCAGAGCCAGGAGGAGGTAACATATGTCTGTATGAGGACGTTCAAGAACCGGAGACTACTTTGAGTTTAATGTGGGCTGCTGCAGGTAGACAGAGGAGCTCCATGAGCAGCGGGGGAACATGTTGAAGACGTTCTGGGTTTCACTGTGCAGCGTTGGGCAGCATGTTGAGTCAGGTGAGTCTAGCTGATTTTTATCATGTCGACAAGATGAAAAGAAAACTGAATCCTCAAAAACAGAAAAATGTCCCAATTCTGATTTCAGCTCCTTCAACCTGAACATTTTCTGGTTTCTTTCGTCCTCACTGACGCTAAAGGTTGAACCCGGCGACCTTCAGGACGCCTCATGCACCAAACAACTCATCGATTAATCAAGAAAATAAACGCTGCAGCCGTCGACAGTCAACAAAAGTCTTGATATAAAAAGCAGATTTATTTATTTGCAAGCAGAAATATAAACACGTGTCGAGCAGACGACATGAAGATGAACAAGTTCAGAGACAGACTTAAGTAAGAGTTAAAGGAGCTGCGAGCTGCAGTGATGGACACCTGACACGTGTCAGGTGTCCATCACTGCAGCTCAGATCACAGATTTTTCCTCCATAACACGTCTTCTAAACGTAGTTTGAAACATTTCTTGTGTTTGTGTCAAACCAAACGTTACATTAGATAACACCTCATTTCAGGGAACGTGTGATCAGCCATGTTGATATCTGCAGCGTCTCCTCTCCTCTAAGTGTTCATCACTGTCTCAGGTCAGTCTTAAGGGTTTTAACGGTCTGTGTGTTTTTAAAGCTGCCTCGTCATTTGTCGTCTCGATCGCTGGTTTCCACGTTTGATCCTTTATCTTTATTTATTTTGAACAGTTTATAGATTTGTTGGAATTTTTAACTCCATGAAAGTTTCTGTATAAATAAAGTTCAAAGCTCAGGAAGAATATTCAACTTAAACTTTAAAACTCTCAGATTTAAACATAAGTTTTATAGCAGTTTTTTTTTGTGCGTTTAAAGCTCAGAAATGTAAAATAACTAAAATATTCAAACTTTTCTAATGAGCCTGTTTCAGCTGCGTTCACACCAGCTCACCACAGATTATTGATTCATTTCATCACGTTTGATTTTATTTACGGCGTCTTTGCAGTGAGTCTGGTGTGAACGCAGCGTTTCCTGAGGCGCTGAAATGTCACCGTGTCGTCATGTGTACATGGCTCCGTGCAGATCTTCCAGCCGGTGCTCTCGCTGTTTTCTTCTCTCCTGCAGAGGAAGCAAAAAAATTATCAGCGAGGGACGGACGCCATCTTGAAAGCATGTTCAGACGGCGAGGATCAGAAACTCACCTTGTCTTTCTTAAACTCTTCGTACTCCGGGTTGTCCGTCGGTAACTCGAGGCGGCAGAGCGGACAGGAGTTCGTCTACGAGTGTAGAAGAAGAAGAAGAAGAAGAAGAAGAAGAAGAAGAAGAAAAAGCTCAAACTCTTCCCGTAAACGTCGGACAGGAAATGAAGTCACAGATTTGTTGATGAGTTTTACCTTCCCCAACCACGGCAGGATGCAGCCGGAGTGGAAGAGGTGTTTACACGGCATCTCTCGAACCGTCTCCTGTTCCTCGAACTCCAGCAGACACACCGGACACTTCAGACCTTTATCTGCGACACACACACACACACACACACACACACACACACACACCATGTTAAACCGACGCTCGACATTTCACTCATTTGAGGTGAGTCAAAATGGCGGCTCGTCCGTCACCTGCTTGCTCTGCAGAGATGACGACCACGGTGAGCGTCTGAACGGCGGTTTTCGCGGCCGGAGGAGGAAGCCGCTGGTCCCAGTCTGACAGGTCGAACGCCCCCGAGTCGATGAGGTCCAAACCCTGCATGAGAGACCTGCACGCAGACCAGCAGTCAGCCAGACAGTCACACAGCGTGGGTCACTTTAAGGCATCACGATGCGTTCAGGCTCACCTGGCGAGTTCTAGCAGAGCGTTCTGGCGGTACTGCTCCTCGGGGTTGGTCGGCTCGCAGTCGTGTTCGTCAAAGTAGGAAGCCATTTTGTTTCAGTGTGTCTCCGCTCTGCATTCAGAAACCTGAAGACAGACGAAGAAGAAGAAACATCAGAGCCGAGAGAGACGGAGAGCGACAGAACGATGAGCTGATTATTAATCATCATTAAACTGATCCGGTTCAGCTCTCTCCGTCTCTGAAAGGAAGTCTGTAAATAAAATTATAAATCAGCCTGAGGACGAGAGACCGAGCGAACATGAGTCATGTTTTAAATTTACTTTATTCACATATTTATAAGCTGCATTATGAGCCTGTGTGTTTGTGTTGATAAAAAGTCTATGCATTATTATTGTTGATGTTTATATTTTCTTTATTTATCTTCATGATGTCAGGCACCTCACTGATGTGATGATGACCTCAGCAGAGGTGGAAGATCTCGAGGCCTCGTCACTGTGACACATTTATCTGTTCTGCTTCATTAATGATCAAACTTGCAGCTCGCATTATTATTATTATTATTATTATTATTATTATTATTATAATGTTATTGATTCACGATAATTTCACAACAAACAATGAACTGCTGAGTCACAGACCGCTGTGTTGTTCTACAGATAAAGTTTGATCCATTAATAATAAAATAATAAAATAATGAATGAGTCGACAAAACTAAAGTTTGAAAACAAAAATAAACAAATAATTTCTATAAAAACATTCAGACATGATGGAAATATAAACAATAACAATAATAATATAAATAATAATAATAAGAGGTCATTAAATTAAAAAGGGAAATCATTTGTATTTATTGTTTTTAAGTCTCTTAATTAAAGATTATCGATCATTAATTCATCATCTCTCTCTGCTGGGTAAATTTTTATTAAATATTTCAGATTTTCAAAATAAAACAAGTTAATCTGAACAGAAGTTTGAATTTAATTCTTTAATTTCTTTCTAATTAATTTAATTAATTTGACTCAACGACAGAAAAATGAAAAAGTTTCTGATGAATCTTAAAAAAACTCTCAACGTTCAGATTCTTCACTTCCGTTTGAAGCTTCTCATCACGGAGCGGAAGTGACGCTGAAATAAAGTCTGAATTACAAAATAAAAGTAAATAAAAATCGAGAAAATGAAATAAAAAGCAGAAAAATAAAGAAAATAAAGAACCGACTGACCTGAAGCGACAACAAACATGTCATTCTTCCGGGTGTGATGAGCTTTGGCCACGTGGTGCGCTGCTGTCCAATCACAGAAGAGAATCGCGGCTTCGCTTCTTCTTCGTCTGAAAGTTGAAACTGCAGCTGGAGAACAGCGATGACGTCACTACTGCCCCCTGCTGTAAGAGACCAGAACTGACGTCAAATAATAATAAATAATAATACATTTTATTTCAAACGGCCAAATTATAGCAGTCACATATCTAAATATAAATAAATATATAACAGAAAAAAATAAATAAATATATAACAGAAAAAAAAAAAATAAAAATAAATACATAATAGAATGAAATAAAAAAAATAATAGAATAAAATAAATAAATAAAAATAAATAAATAAAAATAAATAAATAAATAAATAAATAGATAATAGAATAAAATAAAAAAATAAAAAAATAAAAATACATGGCTTGTGGACCTAGAGAATGTTATTATCCTGACTGCGAGATGAATCAAACCATCCGGTTTAATATTAAATAAATTAAATTATATTATATTATATTATGTGTAGTACATAGATGTTTATTTATTGCAATAATTCTGATTGTTTTCTTACACGTGTTTATTTACAGAATCTGTGTATATCTTTTATAAAGTTTTGTCTCCTTGTTAAAAGAATCTGAGTGTGTGGGAACCACACATATAGAGCTATATAAGATTTCAGAGGTGCTGGATTATTTGCATGATATTATTACAGATGCTGTTAATTTGATATCAATATGTCATTTTTAAATAGTCAGCAGCTTCCAGTCTGAGCTCACGGTTCTCTGCTGGAAAATGGTGGACGCTCCCTCTGAGCTGGAGCGAGCTGCTGCCCCGAGCGAAGGAGTATCTCTGAAATGGAGCTCAAGATGGACGTCGGGTTGGTGCGGCGTCAGCAGTACTGCAGACTTTGTACTGGACCGCTGTGGTTCAGAGGCTGAGCTTCTCGATCTTCCAGTCCATCTACGGTCCAACCCTCTGTCGAGTGTCGGAGCTCGGACATGCGGCGGGAGCTTGGAGTAGAGAGGAGCCAGCTGAGGTGGTTTGGGCTCTCTGTGCTCCTTCCTTTGGAGGTGTTCTGGACACGTCCTACTGGGAGGAGACCCAGAACCTCCTGGAGGGACTACACGCCTCGGGATCCTCCAGGTATACTGCAGATTGACCAACGTTTGAGTGTTTTTAAGAGTAAATCTGAAGCACAAATGAAGCCATCAGACATTTTGATACCAAAACAGAATTTATTTGCGTAATCGGACTAGAGGTGAGAAATCTCACTATTCATAACTATCCACATTCCAGGTGAAAAGAAAAAAAATAAAAGGTGAACAGACACAAAACAAGTCAAAGAAGGTATGGCTTTGGTTAAATAACACTCTACTAAACTGATTTGAAAAGACGAGTTGTTACATTAAGTTTAAGGCTCCCTGAACAAGAACAAACGGCCCGACACGAATCTGCTGCAGGTCGTCACGAACAGAACAAACCTGTTGGCTCTACAGTAGCTGCTGCTAGTGTGGACTGATGACCTGTGCTCAGTATTCTGATGAGTCTGCCAGTGTTATTAGACGTGGTACTGATACAATGGCACAGACAGCCTGTCACTCATGCTCGTGTTGCATAGTTATTGGATCACAGCACATTCTTTCAAACATTCATCAGCTTCTCGATACAGTAAAAATATCTCTGCCTCTCCCGCTCTGAACGAGTGGTTATCGAACACGCGTACGCACCGAGCACGCCGTACGTAGCTGCATTTGGGTATTTACAGAGACAGTAATGGTGGCGTGAGAGATGCACAGTATAACATCTGTGTGTGTGTTTCACTTCTTCAGGTCAGTTTCTCTGTGAAAAAAGACGAGGAATGATTTGGCAGTGTGAAAAAGTTTCGTTCACGTAACGCGACGACGTGACGAGAATCTTCACTGACGATCACCGCCGAGTGTTCGTCCACGCGTCGCTTGTCTTTGGCTAAAAAAACGACAGAGTTCAACTGAAGCGACGGAAACAGATCGATGACGCGTCAGAACACGAAGATATCTGTCACGTTACAACAAGAAACTGTTCTTAGACTGTTTATCATGTGATGACTTATCACATTATATATATAATATATCTAACGATATAAATGATCACATTATAACATGTTATAACATAAAGTGTCATCATATATCCTCATAAGTTTGTATGTGAACTTGTCGCGTTATAACATGAAACAATTGAAGTTTTAACGTGATGAATTGTTGCAACGTGTCGTAAAAATATGTCGCGTTATAACATCAAACTTTTCTTGTTATAATATAAATGGTCACATTATAACATAGTATTAAGTTTCATGTTATTCCGTGATGAGTTTTATATATATATATATATATATATATATATATATATATATATATATATATATATATATATATATATCACGTTATAACATGAAAGTATCCTGTTACAGCTTAAAAACGTTTCATGTTTATAACGCGATATGAAACATTATAACAATCTAAGTTATCGTGTTACGATGTGAAATATTGAAACAGTGAAACAGTCGTAATAACGTGAAAATCATCGTGTTGTAACGTGACACTCGTCTGTTTTTTCTGTTTCTGGCAGTCGAACTCTAAAAAAACAAAAATCTGTTTGAGATTCTGGAAACTGTAAAAACGATGAATTAAACTCACACACAAACTTTAAACGTGGAGATTTCTGAGGCTGAATGAGTGATTGCATCTGTAAAAGTCTAAAGACAGAAAAAAGAAAAAGAAAAATCAGTTTCACACGTTATAAACTCGTTTCCAGTTAATGCTACAGTGATATCGTGATTTTTTTTATCATCGCTCTGCTCCGTCTAAAAGCCGTCCACGCTCTTCTGCTGTAAAAACTTTATAAAATCAGCAGGTCACCTGCTCCCTGCTGCAGTCTTCTGATTTCTAAAAGGACACGCTCAACCAGTGAGCAACAACACGCAGAGTGTCACGACCTACAGTGTTCAGTAAAACTAAAGCGATCTGAAGTGTGTGAGAGTTACAGAGAAGGACACATCCCAAAAAAAAAAACGTCTCGTGTCCGCATCCGTTTCATTGATTCATCATTGTTTTGAGATCGGGACGTTTAAAGTATTTTCATCTGACTTTAACCACATGCACGTACTGAATCCATACACACTTCCACCGTCATCAACCTGCTTTGATACAAACACTCCCGTCCCGCCTCGTGCCATCTTTATCTCTAACGCTAACCTAACTGAAGAGCTTGACGAAGCAGCCGTGGCAGTACGGCTTGTCGTTCTGTTCTTTGAAGGTGCCTTTGTTGAGCTGCTTCAGGCAGAAGGCGCACACGAAGTGCTCCGGGTGGAACTTCTTGGCCATGGCCGTGATGCAGCGTCCCGTGATGGGCTTCTGGCAGCCGGAGCAGAGGGAGCCGCGGCGCTCGTGGTAGTGGACTTCACAGTAAGGCTGGCCGTCGTGCTCGAAGAAGCTTCCGTTCACGAACGGGGTAAAGCACTCCTGGAGACAAAGACGAAGAGAGGAAGACGCTGTTACCGTAGTGAAGTAAAGTTCAGTGTGTCGAGATGCCACCAAAACGTCTTAAAGCTTCAGAGATCAAATGAAGTACTCTCGGTATTGGTATCGTAGATGAACAGCCTTTGTTAGAGCTCATGCACATCAACTTATCAATGAACGGGTACAGACCCTGCAGACGAAACACTCGGGATGCCAAAGGCTGCTCAGCGCTGAGATGTAGTTCTCCAGGATGGCTCGGGCGCAGCCGCCACATTTGGGTGCAAACATGTCGAAGTAATCCTTCCTGCAGTACGCCTTCCCGTCCTTTTCATGGAAACCTTCAGACACAAACAGAAACAGCTGACACAGACGCTGACGACGGTTTGAAGTGATGTAACCACGCGGTGTGTTTAAAGGCGTTACCCTCCGGGCCGAAGAAGGATCCACACTGAGCGCAGAAGAAGTGCTCAGGATGCCATGTCCGGTCCAACGCCGTCACCACTTTCTGCACGCACACACACACACACACACACACACACACACACACACACACACACACGACGTTCATCACTGTTTGACTGTAACTCAACAAACAGACAGACAAACAGGCGGTGGCGGTGACTCACGTCCAGGATGGGTCCGTTGCAGTAGTAGCAGCGTGGTGAGAACAGGTTGTGGTAGTCCTGCTCACAGTACGGCTGTCCTTCACGCTCAAAGAAGTTCCTGGAGCCGATCTCCTCCTGACAGTGCGTGCACACAAAGTGTTCGGGGTGCCATGTGCGGCCCATGGCGGTCACCACCTACACAAACACAGACTGTGTGTTCAGTGTGTGTTCAGTGTGTGTGTGTGTGATGTTTTAATCTGGACTGCAGAGAGACGCTCACCTGTCCCACGATCGGCTTGGCGCAGGCGCCGCACACGCCTTTAGCGACCGTCTGCACGCCCAGTTTGTTGAGGTCGGACTGCAGACTGCCGAGCATGTTGTCCAGCTTGTTGACCTGCGTCGGAGGCCCGCCGGGAACGCCACCCTTCCCCTGAGCCATGATCTGAAAGTGTTTAAATCAGGTTACAGTTACGAGCCGAAGAGGAGGCAGCAGAAACAAAATGAAGCACTGTGGAGGTGGAGGTGGAAGTGGAGGTGGAGGTTCATGCCTGCATTGGAGGGAAGATTGGATCGTACTCTGTTTGGCAGCCTACAGACACCAGCACTTTGGGTGGTGTCACAGGCTCCACAGGTGGAGGCCGGGTTGGGGTTTTGAGGACAGACGGAGGGGGCTCTGGTTTGGGGGCGAGAGGTTTCTGAACGGGGGCCGGCGGAGGTGAAGCTTTTATAAAGTGCCGAGGTGAAGCGGGAACTTCCTTGATGTAGGAAGGTTGTGGAGGAGGAGAGGGAGGTGGAGGAGGAGGAGGAGGAGGAGGAGGTGGTGGTGGTATAGGGATGGGGTGGTGCTGCACTGGGAGTGGTCGCTTAGGTTCTTCTACGATAGGAGGGCGGCGAGGGGCGGGGGGAGAGAGAGGCGGGAGCACCTTCCTGGTGGGGACGGGCGACTCGGGGGGAATTATGACCTGAAGAGGAAGAAGAGAAAAAGGAAGGAGGAAACAGGAAGCAGGAAACAGGAAGGAAGGAAGGATTTAAGGTGACACATTTGGGAAAACTGTCGAGCACACTGAAGCCAACCTTGTCGACCTCGCTGCCGGCGCCGTCGAGCCGTAAGCGCTGCGGTTTGGACGTGACGATGACGCCCTCCGTCAGCCAGTCGTCGGACTGCTTGCGGCGCCGCTCCGAGCGTCCGATCCCGAACTTCCCCTGCAGCTCCTCAATGAGGCGGTCCTGAGAACTGTTCTTGTTGACGATGACGGGTCCCATCTTCCTGCGCAGGTGACCGTCGCGGTACATGGGGTGAACGTTGGGAGTCTCCTTCGTGCGTCTGATGACCGATTTGAGCTACGAAGGAGCGGAACGTGAGCTGAAGCGGTTACGGGTGAGTCGGTCCGGTTAGAGTCACACTCGCATGCTCGTGCCACACCAACAACACGGTCCTTCACTAGGAGGACTCTCTGGTCTACATGCGGAGCTGACAATCAGTGAGTTACTTGTAAGTATGAAGCTTCTATTCCTCTGACTTCAGTCTGACAGTTAAAAGAGTCGTTTTATTTTGAAAAACTGAAACATTTGTCTGCGTGTCCGTGACGTGAAGAGTTCGTTTTGAAGCTCAGCGTGGCCGCCTGTCGTGTTCTGACTTTACTTCATGAAGCAGCTTCTGAATCTGAGTCGAAGTTTAATTTGGTTGAGCGACACAGACGGTGAATGAGAGTGAGCGAGCGCCGGCCTCGGTAACGTCTAATCAGAGAAATAAGAAGTGATTTCCTGATTGTTTCACAGCGGTTACGATTAATAAAACTAATTAACATCTAAAATCAGCAACTCGCTCGTCTAATCGTTGCAGGACGGCGGTGGTGAGCTGTTGCCGTGTGGCTGGCAGCCAGTTTGTGGGCGAGTGCTAACACCTCGATCCTCGTCCTGTCTGTTAAATTAAGTCACGTTGACGAGATCAGAGAGAAATGTTTCATGTTTCATGTTTCAGCTTTTCAAAAAGACTCAAACTTTTATCGAAGCGTCAGAACAAATCAAACGTGAGCAGAAGCCGTCTGGTGTCAGGCAGCAGCGGCGGCGGCGGTGCGTACATGTCCGGATGCAGACACTCGGTCTATGTTGGGAGTTTGCATCAGGGGCAGGTCGAGGGCGACGTCAGGCGTCCCCGGGCACGAAGACGGGGTCATGGACTCGTCCATCCAGCTGGCCTCCGTCAGCGGGGTCATGCTGCCATCCGTGTACGGCCTCTCGGTGTACGGCGTCATGGTGCCGTCCAGCCCGTCGTGGAACGACATGGACAGCTCCTCGTCGGCCCAGTCCAGGTCTCCGTTCCCGTCCGTGCCTCCGTCCACCGAGTCGTCCGTGATGGTGTTGGTGGCGCTGGTGAAGGTGTCGGGCTGCACGCTGTTCCTGTCCATGGGCAGGATGAGCTCCTCGTGCACCTCCTGCATCGCTCCGCCCAGATACTGCGCCTCCATCTGCAGCTGGGGCGGCTCCGTGTGATTCTGAGCGAAGCTCATTGCGAGCAGCTTGTCGAGCGCCTCGTCCAGGGATGGCTCCACCGCTGGGGGCTGCTGCTGCTGCACCGCGAGGGGGCTTGGCGGCTGCCTGCTGGGGCAGCTGAAGGCCGGCGTAGAGGGGATGATGGACGGAGACGGTGAGGATGTTTTTGAGGAAGCGTGTGCAGAAGGAGGAGAGACGAGGAGGGGGGAAGGAGTCTTAGGAGCTGAGAGAGGAGGGGTGAGGTTTTTGGAGGGAGGAGGAGTGGAGTAAGTCAAATCCAGAGTCTCACAGGAGAATTTACCGACAGTGTTTGAGGGTGACACTCGCTCTACGGAGGGACTCGGGGACTTGGAGGACTTGTGGTCCAGCACGGTGTTAACTGAGGTAAGTGACGGGGTGGTGGTGGTGTTGGAGGGACTTGGACTATTCCTCATCAGGTTGGAGTTAGAGGAAGCGGACTGAGAGAGGACCAGCAGAGTCTTGGTTTGGGCTGACAGCATGGTGGCAGAGACGTCTATGACAGAGTCCAGGTCCAGATCGCTGGCTGCAGAGAGGGAGGATATCGGACTGTGAGGAGGGAGGAGGCGGCTCGGATGGGATGCCGACGCGCCGCCGTCTCCTCCGTCCTCGTCTATATGCAGCTCTAGACCGGCGGGCAAAGAGAAGACAGGAGAGGAGGACGGGTGGGACAGAATAAAGGAAGGAGAAGCCACGGAGGAGGAGGAAGAGACCGGAGGATGAGGAGAGCTGGAAGGAGGTCCTGCTGGATCCAGCAGAGAGCCCAAAGAACTGGGCTAGAGGACAGAGAAGGAGAAGCAGAATAAGAGGAAGAGGACAGGAACGTGAACACGAGTGTTTAGCTGATGAAGTGAAACATCGCGGGTTCCCCTCGCGCTGCTTCGTACCTTGAAGTCGGACAAAGACGCCATCAGCTCGTCGAGCTCTCGTGTGGCGCAGGAAGCTGAGATTCTGGCCTGCTGCTGGGACGGCGAGTCCAAATCGCTGTGACGAGCCGGAGGACTGAAAAATATAAAACATGACATGATACAGACACTGAAACGTTAAGAACACGCCTCCTCAGCAAGAAGCTCGGTGTGTTGACGCTCGAGTACAAAATCTTAGACCGGAGGAAAGATTACAAATATTCACATCAGACATTCTGTCCGTGAAGACACGGGCCGATCCTCGACCCAAACTAAGACCCTTACTGACGCTGACTGTAGCCCAACAACCAGAAGACGACCTCTGCAACAGAAGTCTCCTCCCACGCCACAATGCTGCCTGTTGCCACTTTGCAAGGGAGCGGCAAACACAGGACACTGAAAGGTCTCTGACGAGAAAGAATGAACCTGGATGGACCTGATGGAGGTTTTCTACGTGGCGCAGTGGAGGAGGCTCCATCATGATCTGATGAGCTTCAGGCTGTGCAGGTCAAACCTCGGCTGGCTCTGTGGAGATGCTGCAGCAGAGATCACTCTGTCAACAGGACAACGCCTGACAAAGGACTTCTTCAGGGGTTCGGCTCTTTCGGACCACCTTGCGTGTCCCGCTGATTTAAATCCAGCTGAGAACGTCTGGGGATGGACGGCGAGTGGAAGTTTACAGAAAACAGACGTCAGTTCCAGACCGTGGATGGTGATCTTCACCACATGGAGCAACGTTCTCACCAGCCTCACATGAAGCAGCTGCTGAGTCCTTTTCTGACACTTTCAGTCTATTTTGGTCATTTTGGGCTTTAGTCTTAAACGTTTGATCAGCTGATAAACAGCCTGGTTCAGTTTGTGAATATTTGTACTTTCCCCCGGTCTATCTGCTGATACTGGAGCTCTCTCCAGACAGAACCGGCCTTGGCGGTACCTTGGTGAGGGCACCGAGCCCTCCAGCTCGTCCAGCAGACTCTCCACGGTGGGTCGGGCCTCGTCCGGCCTCGTCCCGTTCCTTTTGGGTTTCTCCTGAGGAGGCGGGCTCACCATGATGTCGGGTCCGCCGCCGTTCTCGTAGTGGGTGATGCTGCAGGACGGTAAGGGCGGAGCGGCCTCCTCTGTGGACACATGACAGTACAGCTGAGCTGAGCACAAACAGAGGCGGGAAAGCTGACGCCGCCGTCTGTACCTGTGGTCGGGAATGAAGGCGAGCTCTGCTGCACGGCGTTCAGCTCCAGCAGCAGCCTGTCCAGCTCCGAGAGGTTACTGCCCAGGGCGGAGGTCATGGCCGCGGTCGACGAGTCCGAGTTTGACTTCTGTTTGTTTGGAAAGCTGCGGGAGACAGACACCTGATGAAAGACTGCACAGGTGAAGACAGGTGAAGACAGGTGAGGCGTTTAACGTGTGCGACAGCATACCTGTAGACGTGGTCCTCTTCAATGTGAGACAGCGGAGAGCTGCTGCTGTCCCTGGACCACGAGCTCTTCTGGGCTGAACCTAAAGACTGCAGAGGAGTCATCAGTCAGAGGAGACAGTCTCTGAGACTGTCATAAGACTGCAGAGGAAGTGTCACGAGTTATAGAGGACAGAAAGTGCCAAAATCATTCTCAAAAAACAAACTCTGAGTCTCTTTGAGTAAACTCTTATTTAATTATTAATAATTAAATTTTCTGTCTTTGCTTCTGAATGCTGCTTAAATAATTGATTAATAATAAATAATTAAAACTCGTCATCTGCTTTGCTTTGCTCTGATTTGTCGTCATCCTCCACACATGTTTTACATTTTATTATTTCCACACAAACGTTGTTACATCAGCTGACGTACGGCGTTCATATCTGACTTTGATAACGTTTTTAAAGGTCATTAAAGGTGTCAAAGATCGACTTTACCTGCCTCACAGCTGATTTAATTAACAATACATTAAAAAAAAGTGAATTAATAAAACAGAAATATGAATGTACGTCACATTTTATAAAATAATGGAATAAAACTACTGGCATATTAATTTATTTCTTGGTTTTGGCAGCTTCAGTCCTCCGTACATGCTTCATGTGTACCTGCTGAGAGGAGTGGTGGGAGTCCGGCTGATCGATCAGAGACCCGTTCAGAGCCTCGGCTGAGGGCGGAGGAGGGACTGGAGGCGGCACCGACACATCCTGGTAGGAGTGTCCTCCGGTGGGGATGGAGTACGGAGTCTCTTCAGACAAGAAGACGGGTCGCTTTGATATGTGGGACGTAGTGGACTCCAGATCCGCCAGCAACGCGTCTGAAAGATTCAAAGTTAAAGTTGAATGGTGTCTCTGTCATTCGTACGTCTGTTCTCACACTATGTAACTTTGGGCTCCGGGTCGGGAGAAGTACGTAACGCTTTACGGCACTAAGTCACACACCACCAACTATTTCACTGATTTTGGTGAAACTGGATCATATTTTATGGAGAAAATGTTTTCTGGTTTTCCCTCTGATGTCCTCCGGCTGCTCCGCCTCAACTCTCTGTGATTTACAGAGTTTCCTGATGGACAGTGAAGTAAACTGCTGACAGCTGTAGCTGCTGTTAGCTCATGTTAGCTCAGTTTGTTAGCTAATGTTAGCTCAGTTTGTTAGCTGATGTTAGCTCAGTTTCTTAGCTTTGTTTAATGTTAGCTCAGTTTGTTAGCTGCTGTTAGCTGATGTTAGCTCAGTTTGTTAGCTGCTGTTAGCTAATGTTAGCTCAGTTTGTTAGCTGCTGTTAGCTCATGTTAGCTCAGTTTGTTAGCTAATGTTAGCTCAGTTTGTTAGCTAATGTTAGCTCAGTTTGTTAGCTGCTGTTAGCTAATGTTAGCTCAGTTTGTTAGCCGGACTGTGAGCTCAGAGCACCGGGGGAGTGTCAGTGTTTGTACCATGGGTGTTTTGGACCACCAGGAAGAAGAAGAAGAAGAAGAAGAAGAAGAAGAAGAAGAAGAAGAAGAGGAAGTATTCAGGCTCAGGGAGGGAATTGGAGCCAGTGTCGTGCCAGAACAGGAGCTGGGCGAGTGGGCAATGCAACCGGGCTCAGCAGCCTTTATGGACATAATGGCAGAGGAGAAGAGAGTGAAGAGGACGTTGACGGAGGAAAGACAGACGCCGAGCTGGGCTGACTGCTGTTGGACTAGTCAGTAATATTAGCTGGCTGCTATGTCTGCTGTTGGTGACCTTGTTGATGTTTGGCTGTTAGCAAAGTTGTCGACTCGCTGGTTTCTGATCAGAAGTAATGTAATCAGAACAAATACTCGAGTACAGCTGCTGAATATCTGCTCCGCTAATTGGAGACAGCAGAGACAAAGTCCTGAACTGTTCTTGCAAACATCGTGCTGGACACCAGTTGGTTCTTTACTGGTTGCCGGGTGCTGCGAGGCGACTTGAACGCGGTGTCAGGCTGTAAACAGACAATGGCAGCGAGTCAGTCGGCCTCTCATTCCAGCCCGTCACCAAAAAAAGCTTCCAACAGTGAGCTTACACCATGTGACCATCACAGCAAACCCATTAAGGCCTTCATGAAACATCCCTCTGAAATCCCCAACATACTTTTTACCATCAGTCCAACTATAAATAAAACCGTGCTGACAATCAGAGCTACCTGTCCGTCACGTCGGTGTCTGAGGATTCAAACAAAGCTCACAGAAAGTGATCTGAACCCGGGCCAGGGTTGGAGGCGGGGTGTTACCCTGCTGAGTGTTCGGTGGAACGCAGGAACAAAATAGACTCTTACATCACACAATCCATCCGTCCTCAGCCCGTCCAGAATAGACCGCCATCGCCGGCTGCATACTGATACACTACAGGGCTCTCAGAGAGGCTTCACAGTCACTTTAAACTGAAGAGACGCAGAAAAACTGAACAACAACCCACCACAAGATCAGCTGGACAACAAGTAAAGTTCAAATCTGTCCTACAAACCAGTTTTCTGCCACGTCAACCCTGCAGCAAAGTTTATATTTAATATAAGAAAGTCACTAAAGCGGACGAGCTTCAACATGAATCCTATGAACGAGACAGTAAAGTCAGAGTGTGTACTCACCTTATTTTGTCCACCTGCTGTTTCTGTAGCATCGTCCACACACGATTACATGTGTGTGTGTGTGTGTGTGTGTGTGTGTGTGTGAGCAACAAGAAGAGTGAACTCTGAGACGGCTGCTGCTGGTGGGAGTGGTCAGAGAGCTGAAACTGGGTGGTGGGATTCTTTCAGCGCCAGTTTATCTTAAAGGTCCAGAGTGGACGACTCACAGAGACATACAGAGGTGTATGTTCACCTCGCTTCACCCTCTCAAAGAGTGGGACGTCTCAGAGACTGTCCAGGTTTTAGACAGTCTGCGGGGACGTCACAGAGACTACGTCCAGGTTTTAGACAGTCTGCGGGGACGTCACTGAGACTACGTCCAGGTTTTAGACAGTCTGTGGGGGACAAAGTCTCAGACGTCTCCTCACCTTCCACTCGTCATCATCAGTGTCGGTCCAGAGGGACGTCCTTCCCAGAAGCTGGACGTTGAAGTCATGAAGTTTGACCACATGGGCGAGCACGAGCCTATTTAAAGCGGTAAGCTCAGTGAGTCGCCCGTGTCTGTGCAAATGTGCTGAAATATCACGACCACGCTCAAAATAATCTGCACCTGGTGCTGACACGCTAAACAAGGTCTTACTGAAGTTGACTTTGTCGCTCATAAAACAAAGTGCCACCTCTGCTTTAAAGACAAAGAGAAGGAGTCGATCAGCCGCCAAAGAAAAGAAATAAATGCCTCCAGGCTAATTATGGTAATGTATTCCTAGAAAGTTCTTTGTGGCGTTGACAGAGAGGTCCTCCAAGAAAACCTTCGAGCCAAGACTTCTTCTATAACGACGTCTCTGCACTCATTAGACCCCCAACCCACCGCTGATACCACACATCATGACTCAACCAACAGAGTACGGCCTCCACAAGAGGCTAAACTAGTCTAATGCCCTGTGTCGGTATTCATTCCTCGGTGTGGGTTGATTTTTAGGTGTTTTTGCAGCAACATCAGGTTGTCCTACACCACTGACGGCATGAAGGATGGACGGCGTATTCATGAGTCAACGAAAACTTGACCCATGAAACGCAATCGAAACGTTACGGCAGTGGATCTGCTTCTTTTCTTCGTCTTACGTGATAAATAAACTGAATATATTCAAGCTGGTTGGACAATCTAAAAGTTGCCACGTTGAACTTGACTCATCTTGTCAAGCTTCAAACTACTGTGTCCGAACCAATCAACCACGCTTCCTTTGAGGAACCACCGGCACATGAAGAGCTACAGGGTTGCTAAAGATGTTAGATGTTAGATGCAGCTCTACTTTAATACTTAATAATAAAGAAGTTTCAGCCCTCGTGTGTTTGTAACTATCGATGGACCACCATGACTTCTGTAAAGAAACAGAACCAGAACACGGTCAGACCTGTTTAAACTCACTAAAGTATGATTAATAAATCCTTTGCAGCCTCCCTCAGTGATCATTAATCTCTAATATCATTTCCTGTATTTGCCTGACGAGGGCAGCATCGAGTCTGGAACGAGGGACAGAACAACAAGTTTGGTCCACGTTCGAAGCATTGAGAATGCAAACATGCTCTGTGCGCCAAGTAACAGGCTAATCTTTTCCATTCCAGACGGGGGGTAGGAGCCACGATGGACAAAGTCCAACTCTGCTCTAACAGCATCCTGACTCAATAGTCCATTGTGCAACGTCTGGAGGAATAAAGCTGTCATCAACACGAACACGACTGGGACTAATAATTCAGGACGAGTCCGACCCAACTTCAGTCGGACAATGCACAGAGTTATCTAACGGTGGCTCGCTGCGGTCGCACTAATCTTCACCCAACAAACAACTCATGTTGTGTGGACACTGAACACATTCTTGTGGTGGTGGGTGCATGTACAGTCTCGCCTGCACCCACCCACCCACCCACCCAGTCAAGGCCCTGCAGTGTTTATCAGATCGGAGTGAAGGTACATGGGGAATTCTTCACATTCCTCTTCTGAGAAAGAAAGCAACCATGCGAGGACGCGGGGACGCGGGGAAGGTGGGTTCAAACGTCCAACCTGTCTTAACGGGACTCAAACTTTTGAACATTCCTCCGATGCCTGCAGGATTTTTAGGTAGAGGAATGCGCCCGAATACAAAACACCATCTGTCAAGTCCAGAAAATGAAAATAATGTGTTGACAATTACAGGAGCAGCTCCACTAACTACAGCATGCCTTGAATTCCAGGATAAGGGAGATGTCAATGTTTTTACTGCCCATTTCCCACAGAGCAGGGAGTACAGTGCAAACAAGGAGGGGAGGGAAGGAAGGGAGGGAAGGAAGGGGGAAACCAGGGCTGTCTAATCTGTTCTATTAACATGTGGGCAACGGTGATGGGCCACCAGGGTCCACGGCTCACCTGTTTATAGCCAGGGAGCAAAAGAGCAGGACTGGCCACAGGCCCACAGCGAAACCCTACCCCCATCAGGCTGAGCCGGCGTGATATTTATATCAAACAAGACAGGCAGGGGCCAAGAGAGGGGGAGGACGAGGGGGAGATACCGAGAGACAGGCCGGGTCGAGCCTCGGGGAGTAAAATAAAAAGATGCACCAGGAGAGAAATGTCCGTGTCAGTGCTCACACCTGTCTAACACACTATAACACGGATACTACGAGGAAGACACCAGCGCCTTGATGAGGGGCGATCACTTCAAAATAAAACACCTAAAAATACGTCCGACAAGCAGCCCCATATCCGAAACACGACACGCCCCTCGAGAGAACGCTGCCGGGACCCAAAATAAAAAGCACTTCCCCGCAGACCAGTAAATCAGATGACAGGGGAAAGTCTGCAGACTGATGTAACGCCCAGTCACTGAGGACACGCTCGTGTCAGAGTCGCCTTTTGTGCCGCGAGCTGAAGAAGAATGAGGAAGGCCCCTCGAAGAAAGGACGCCTTTGACATGAAGAGCCTCAAACTGTCACATTTATCTCTGTAACATGATGAACACGGTCCACTTCCTTAAATCGCTCGTTTGTCCAATAAACAGTTTTTAACTTTGCCATCATCGTCGTCACTTCCTGAAGTTGAAGCTCCTGATTGGAGCGGCACCTGACCCGTCCATCCAATCGGACGATCACCTCAGAAAACATTCGTCTCTAAGTCCCATTAAAGTCCAGCAGCACAGGCCGACCCTGTTCAAGTAAGATGAGGAGGTTTATCCCCGGTAAGAAGATTAATTATTGTTGAATCCTGAACAGAACCGGGTCAAGACCCAGAGTTTATTTGGTGTTGGACACTGATCCGAGTTTTTGAACCGTTCATTTCACCTCCACCTCTGCGTCACCGTCACCTTTTAATTTACAAAAATATTTCAAAGATTCCTCCACGTACCTCCACAGGGAGGTCGCGTACCATCAGGGGTACACGTACCACAGTTTGAGAGCCAGTGATCTGCGTTATTTAAACTGGAGCTGTCAAACAGTCGGACGGCTTGTGTTTGTGTGCAGCTCGTAACTCGTTAACTCGTGTTTCATATTGTCTTTATATTTCTGAAACAATAAGTGCAGGAAGTCGAGCTGCTGATCATTTCCTCTAAACGTTTCATGACAGACGAGTTTCCTGATGTTTGCAGTAGTCTCTGTCTGGATTTTTATTTTCTAGTTCAGTTTTCTTACATCGTTAAAATAAAGAACGCCTGAAGGTCCATCAGGTGATTTGTTTAGATGTCTTATTATGAGGATGGTGAACGTCTGACAAGCAGCCGTTAAAGTTTATTGTGATTTATTAGCAGAAATGTAATATAACATACATAACTGTGTTGTCAGTGGCATGAAATGAGTTAAATTTCGACTGACGGACGATCAGACTTTTTATTCAGCAGAAGAAGAGAGCAACAATCTGCATCTAGCAGAGAAGACATGAAGAAGAAGAATGGAAATCAGGACGGAGAACAAGAATAAAACATCGGTGTCACCTTTCACTGATCAGGGATCAGATGTGTGTGATGACGCTGTGATTAAAGATTTACTCGAGGTATCGTGGTTCATCGTGACCAAACATGCGGTTCGTGGTCTAATATCGTGGTCGATATTAACCGTGATAACGGACGCTCAGGTGTCGGGGGATCCAGCAGGGCCACGTCAGACTCGGGAAAAGGAAGAAGCTGAAGGCCGCCGCGACTGAATCAACAGCAGCGCTTCATAGTGGAGCTGCTGTCGGAGCAGCTGCCCCTCCACCAGCTCTGACTCCGCTCATTGTTTTTCTCCTCTTGTTTCCTCAGGATGTGGGGCCGGGTCTGTTGCCTAAGCGATGAGGTCAGCCATGCAGCTCTCAGAACAGGATGGGTGTGGAGCTCCACTGATTTACTGTAGCAGAGCAGGCGAGGCGGCTGGTTCAGGCCCGGCATGCACTAACCCTCTCAGCTCTGCTGGGTGATGATAGCTGCTGTGGTAACACTAACTGTGCAGCCGACACACGGAGACCAGCGAAGACCTTCGAAGATCTTCTGGCATGCTGCGTAAACGCTGTAAACATTTAAGAGCCGCCGGCTGCAGGAGACGCAGATCGACTCAGACGATTACAGTAAACCTGAGTGTGTTTACAAAGGTGTGTTTGAGCACACGTACGTACACACTGTGTGTGTGTTTGTCTGCTCTGAAGGTGACTGAAGGTTCATCTGCTTCCTCTTCAGTTTCACTCAGACTACAGCAGCGTCATCGTCTTTATGTGACGTGAACTCTCAGCACGACACGCAGAGAGGTACTCTGATTACAAACATCGTTATTCAAGAGGAATCTCCACACACACACACACAAACACACCTTCTATCTGTAACGACACCCACCTGTCAATCAAAGCGTCCACGCTCTTAATCCTGCATAACTTTAAGCCTTAATATAATCTGAACAGGTGAGTTGTATATAAATTCACCCTCAGTACAGTTGTCATGAACGGGGAAATTAGCTATAGAGACCAAAACTGTTTTTTGTACCAGGCTGTAAACATGTTTATTTCTGCTGTGAAGTTGGACATTTGAACATGGGGACTTATGGAGACTGACTCACTTCTGGAGCCAGCCTCAAGTGGACGACAAGAGGAACTGGAAATAGTATCTGAAGTATTTAAAGACAGACTTTGACGTTGGGCCGTCTGTGGTTTTGGGGGGCCCGTTAGCGTCTTTGGCCCTGGGCTAGTGATCCGGCCCTGGATCCATGAACAGACCCTCCAGCCTGGTGCAGGTCTGTACTGATCCTGCAGACGAGCAGCAGGGCCTTACAGCTCCTCATCAGGTCGGTCTGAATCTCACACCGTCCTGAGGAATTCACAGAGAGTCGAGCTCCAAACCCGACAAACAAACCAGAGCACGGGGGGCCACATGTGGTTTCAGGGCCACATCAGTCACGAGGTCGAGGCTCGGCCTGGCTGCCACCTGGTCCGTAACTGTTAAAGACTGATGAGAAAGAAATCCTGGAAAACTGTGAGTCAGAGCTCGCTGAGGGAATCCCCTTCCTCGAGTGTTCAGCAGCAGATCAATAGACTCGCAGCAAGAGGAGGGGATGTGATCAGGTTTCCAAACAGCTCCGTGTCGACCCGTCAGTCCTCCCCGAGCCTCGGGACGACGGACCGCGACTCGTTAGCTGCAGAGTGTTTACAAATATTTACACGAGAGGAAAGAGGTTTTAACGGAGGCGTGCACGGCGTGCAGAGACGTGGTAGGAGGCGAGTCACGACCCAGAGAGTATTTGGCCTTGGACCCTGACAGGGAGTGATGTTGGACATTCCTCTGCAGCCTCGCCCCCTCCGTCAGGCCCTGCAGGCTCCGTCTGCTGCACCAACAATCAGCCCATTGAGCGGCCCACGGCAGCCCGAGCATCTAACACGGCCCGGAGGTATTCTCACTGCGAGCCAAACCCAAAATGTGGGCCGACGTCTCTCCACTTAGACAATTCACAAATCCATTTTACTACAGAGCGTCCGGACCGAGCCCAGTCTTTACAGTCTTTACAGTCTTTACAGTCTTTAGAGACGGTTTATTGTGACTGAACGCGGTAAATATAGAAAGGTGACCAGCTGCTGAGAACTATGACAACAAAATTAGAAGTTCACGGGGTCGGGGTCAAAGGTCAAGAGCCGGTGAAGTGAAGAGGTGAAGCGAGGCACAAAAAATAGATCCAGACAGACGGTGTGTTATTGATCATCATCGACGACGGTAACGATCGATCAGTCAGCTGATAAATTCTCTGATTTCAGCTTAATAAATGTGAATATTTCCTGTTTGTTGCTCTTTGATGACAGTAAACTGACTTCTTCAACGTTTTCAGCTCATCGATTAATCGAGGAATGATCGACAGAGCGTCGATGATTGATGTTAGTTGCAGCTCTGACAGAGTAAACCTTCAGAACGAGGCAGCAGAATAACTGAATGTTTATCGCGTGTCGTATCAGTGAGGTTTGAATTTTGTGGTGTGACTGTGAAGCCGTGGCGTGTTTGGGCGCTTGCTCGTGTTAACTTCATCTTTGACCGACGTGTGAAAAAAAAACAGCTGCTGCTGCTGCCAGGAACTGAAGGGCGGACACGTTAACGGACGACAAACACTTCACCGTGGTTACTGCGAGAGAGACAACACAGATGATTCATACAGCCCCGAGTAACATCTGTGAATGAAGCCGATGATCAAATGTCGACCGACAACGATTCTGATCAAACTAGAAACTTTTCATGCAACAATGTCAGGAAAAAACTTGAAAATATGAAAATTTCTGCTTTTCTGTGTAGAAATCTTTGAATATTTACAGACGGCACCTTTGACTTTGAGAAACATCAACATAAACTTGTTTAATCGTCCTATCCTCTCTGTTTTTATTTGTTTTATTTGGAGGAATTTCTTTTTTTATTCAATATTAAGACATCAAACTTCTCAAATATTACAAAATCAAGTAGCTGTTTGACTTTAAAATGGATAAATCAGTGGTTTGTCCATTAATTAATTATGTTTGCACCAAAACCTAACAATGTTACTGAACTATAAATGTTATTTAAGCTGTTTTGATAATCAAATATCAGATTTTTTGTAACTTTTCATGCAGAAACGTCAGAAAAAGCCTCGAAAATATGAAAAACTTCTGCTTTTATGTCTAAAAATCTTTAACATCATAGAAATGTTCAGACTTTGGACATTTAAAGACGTCAACTTGGATATTCCATCAACAAAGTTGGCTGCAGCCTTAATTTAAAGACTATTTTGACTATTAATGGTCGATAATTGCTCAGTAAAGCGAAGCAGCTGCAGCAGCTCCAAGGTGTGTGTTGTTGGACTTATCCTGGCACAGCTCGTCCAGCTTTAATGGATAAAACCAGAAGAAACCAGCAGAGACCTGGACTGCTTCACCTCAACAACAACCACCACCATGGGGAAAGTCCTGCCTCCACCTTTAACAGAGATGAGGGGTGTGTGTGTGTGTGTGTGTGTGTGTGTGTGTTTAATTAACACAGAATAGCTTGCAGGTCACCTGCAGCCCTCCTCATGTGTGTGCCATGTGAATAAACAGAGTTCAGAGCTGAGCTCACATTGTGCACCGAGCAGTCTAAATGGGGAGGCCTGTTGACTCCGCCACTTCAAAGCTGGTATGAGCAGCCTGAGGGGGCCAGAGCTGAGGAGGTAATGTTAAAGCTCGGTGTCAAAATGTCAGCCAAACATCTCCTCCCTGCGGCGCACACATCCACCAAAAAGACGGTTTATTTCAGCGGGCGGAGCAGAAACTTACAGCCCGCACAGGGGGACTCTGTTTGGGGGGAGAGGCTAGCGGTGTCCAGCCGCTAAGTGACACACTTTAAGAGGCTTAAAAAGTTCAAATAAAGAGTTTAAAATGTGAAACTTTAACTCAGCGGCACCGTGCTGGACCGGTTCTGACAGAAAACAGCCGTCTCCCCGCGGTGAGGTGACCGCACGGCCACACGAACGACAGCAAACCTCCGCCGTAACGTGAACTCCTCCACCCAGCTACCCGCTGCTCTCTGACGGCTGGAGTCAAAGCGAACACCCGGCCTCTGACCAACTCCTCCGGGACTTACCTAAATCATCCATGGTGTGTGTCCGGCGTCAGCTCGGGTCGGTCCGGTCCGCTGTCTGCTCAGCTGGTTCTGGTTCTGGTTCTGGGCTGGTTTCCCCTCCGAACTTTAAAGCTGCTGCTGCTGTCCTCAAAGTTGGTCCGGTGAGCTCTCGGGAGCGCGCGTCAATATGTGCATGTGTACTTTAACCAACGGACAGGGCGCGCGCGCGACCACCGAGGCTCTGTGTGAGCGACATCTAGAGGCGGGAAAGTGGAGCCACAGGTCAGACATACCGTTATTGATGTATAACGGAAATATATATAAACATATATATTGTTAATGATCTATAACGGAAATATATATAAACATATATATTGTTAATGATCTAAAAAAAAAAAAAAAAAAAAAAAAAAAAATAAAAAAAAAAAATTTTTTTTTTTTTTAAAAATATATATAAAAATATATTTTTTTATTTTTTTATAACGGAAATATATATAAACATATATATTGTTAATGATCTATAACGGAAATATATATAAACATATACACTGTTAATGATCTATAACGGAAATATATATAAACATATATATTGTTAATGATCTATAACGGAAACATATATAAACATATACACTGTTAATGATGTATAACGGAAACATATATAAACATATACACTGTTAATGATCTATAACAGAAATATATTTAAACATATATACTGTTAATGATCTATAACAGAAATATATTTAAACATATACACTGTTAATGATCTATAACAGAAATATATTTAAACATATAATTACTGTCTATAAAATATTAAATATATTTAAGATGTATAACGGAAATCATATTTAAACATATATACTGTTAATATCTATAAGAAAATATATATAAACATATATACTGTTAATGATCTATAACGGAAATATATATAAACATATATACTGTTAATGATCTATAACGGAAATATATTTAAACATATACACTGTTAATGATCTATAACAGAAATATATCTAAACATATACACTGTTAATGATCTATAACAGAAATATATTTAAACATATATACTGTTAATGATCTATAACGGAAATATATATAAACATATATACTGTTAATGATCTATAACGGAAATATATATAAACATATATACTGTTAATGATCTATAACAAAAATATTTAAACATATATACTGTTAATGATCTATAACGGAAATATATATAAACATATATACTGTTAATGATCTATAACAGAAATATATCTAAACATATACACTGTTAATGATCTAAAATGGAAATATATCTAAACATATATACTGTTAATGATCTAAATTGGAAATATATCTAAACATATATACTGTTAATGATCTAAAATGGAAACATATAGTATGGTTCCTTTAGTTTCCAAAAGTAGATTGGGAGTCAGAGGGGGACTCCCCCTCCATCCCCCCTCCCCTCCCTCTCTCTCTCTCACCATCTATAAACATACATGGCTCTTCCTGAAGTTTCTTCCACCTTTTTCCCTGTTAAAAGTTTTTTGTGGGCAAGTTTTTCCTCACTTGAACCGAGGGTGTAAGGACAGAGGGTGTAAGGACAGAGGGTCTAAGGACAGAGGGTGTAAGGACAGAGGGTCTAAGGACAGAGGGTGTCACTCCCTGTACAGATTGTAAAGCCCTCAGAGGCAAAATGTGTTTTGTGACTTTGGGCTATACAAATAAAATGTGATTTGATATATAAACATATATACTGTTAATGATCTATAACAGAAATATATATATACACACCATATCATCATGTCCTGATGGAAACCTCACAATATGTTTAATCTGAGCTCAATAAAATACTTTTAATTTCAACATGAAGGATTTATCTATGTACAAACTTCACGTACCTCAATGTGGCTGATATATATGTTTGTTTCTGTATATAGACTGTATATACACATGTATGTGTAAGAAACTGCTTCAAACACATAATATCATAAACACAGTATTAATGTCAGAGTCGTGGACGTGACATGTGACACATTTAAAACGCTGAGTAGCCGAATAATGTGACTGCTGACTGCACACGCTAAAGTGACGAACGGGCAACGACTTTTTTCTGTGAGAAAATAAACAAACTAAACTCTTTAACAGCATCGTGTTTCCTCGTTTTAAGTCTCACATTTTATAACAAACATGCTTCATCGTTAAACGTCCAAAGAAAGCACAAACAGGAGAAACATGAAGATATTAAACACAGTTTGTATTTATTAGACATCAGAGGTAGCAAAAATAAAGAAGTATGTCTCTAAAGTTGCTCTAAACTTATTTTTAAAGTATGTATGTATTAATATCCTGGATTTGGACATATAAGATGATGCAAAGTTTAATAATAACCCGTTGAACTCGACACAGAACCATCATCAGATCCACTGTCCGATACAACACATGTTCCATCATCTATTACTGCCTTAAGTCAACAGGTTAGCTGTAAAGGAATGAACTTTGAATGCGGCGATCTCTCTCAGTTTACTAAATGAAAATATTCCATAGAAACGTTCAATAAAATGTGATAAAATTCTAAAATTTAAAGACATATAAATAAAATCTGTCAGAAGTCGACTGGTTTCAGCTTCCTCTCCTCCTTCTCGGTGAGCGGCTGCTGGGACAGGATCTTGTCGTGCAGCCGGTGGTGTTTGCCGATGCCGAGCTTCGGCAGGCCTCGGTTCAGCCCCTCCAGCAGCACACATGACTTACACAGCGCCTGGCTGGAGATGTAGCCACAGCGGTTACATGTTCCCTGCACGGGCATCTTCACGCCGTCCCGCACGGAGAGGTTCTCCCCCGAGTGGATGACGTCGATGATGGAGCTCGGCCTCACGCTCTCCAGGTCCTTTAAGAAGGTCCTGGCGTAACCTCGGTAGGCGTTGGGAGAGTAAATGCATTCAGTGGAAAAGTAGTCCAGCTTCTTGAAGTACGCGTACAGGACGATCTCCTTCTCGTACGCGTATTTGAGCGGCTTGCAGCGCGGCACGACTCCGTCGCCTTCGCTGGCCGTGGAGATGGCGGTGCAGCGGCGCAGTCGAGCGATGTCGCCGCGCAGGACGTTCATCAAAACCGTCTCCGCAACGTCGTCTGCGTTGTGACCTGTGCAGAAAACACACATTCAACCGTTTGAACCGTTTATTCTTTGATATTAAAAGATCATTTCACTGTTCTTCATCTCAAAGTCGATAATCAGGATAACAACATTTAAACTTGGTCGAGTACTGAGCGAGAGAGAGCGATGCTGCGGGAAGCTGAGAAACGTCAAAACACGTCCAATAAAAGTCAAACTTTTTCTGTTCCTTTCACTCGATCTGCTCTGTGTCTAACACATTGATGGTCTATAATCAGTGAGACAGAGCTTCAGGGTCTGTGAAGTGTCTTAATGTCCAGCAGGGGCAGCACCTCTGGCTGCAGCAATAGGATCTGATTGTATAGAGTCTTATGGAGAAACGAGCCGACTTCTCGGTTGATTTATTGGCTCAGTAAACAGTTTCCCCATGAGTTTATGGTCTCAGACTCTAGTTTTAAGTCTTCTTCCATGGTAAAAAGATAAATCAGAGGACGCTTCAGGGCGTCTGAGTCAAATTCAAATTTATTAGAGGATAACCCCTTGAGATGTATCATCTCGTCTTCCAGTGGGTCCTAAAAGTCGAGTCTGGAAAGTCGAGTTCGTCCAGCTCGACACATCAGAATCACCAAACTCAGATCAAACTGTCAAATTAGGCAGAGAGAGTTTGAGAGCAGACAGGAACATTTATCCAGCTTCAAACGGAGTCGAAACCAAGCGCACCTCATCCAAACATGGTCACTTCTGACTCAAACTCGAGGCTTCAGAACGGTCGTCCACAAACCAACGGGTGACTGTGCGGTGGTACATTTGGGGTGCGGTTGAATAGTCAAAAAAAAATAGCTCCTAAGTCCTTTCCTAACCACTTTTCCTAACCACTTTTCCTTGACCTCGATGGAAAACATCACGAGGTCATAAGGAAAGATGTGAAGGAGAGGTGATAAGAAGTTAGGAGAAGACGACTGCTCTGACACTAGACTACGTCATGAAGTGACGGTGAATGTTATTGACGTGATCTGTGTCTCGTCCTGACACGTTGATGAAGTTTAGTCTCACCTGTACATATCTTGTCCACTTTGAGCATGATGGCTCCTCGGTCCAGCGCCTGCCGTCTGAACACTCCGCAGAAGGTGCAGTTGTTTTTCAGTCCCACCTGCTTCACGATGGCGTCCATCGTCCAGCCGTACAGCTCCTCGTACGACACGATCTTCAGCGGCAGCTCGTACTGCTGCTGGTTCCTCTTCACCGTCTCCAGCGAGTCGTCTCGGTACCCGGTGATGCCCTCGTCCACCGAGAGGAGCATGAGCACCAGGCCGTAGTCGTACCGCTCGTTCAGGAGCTTCATCACGTGAGCGAGCACCGTGGAGTCTTTTCCGCCCGAGGCGGCGATTCCCACCGTCTCCCCGTGTTTGAACAGCTTCGCCGCCACGATGGTCTGATGCACTTCCTCCTCAAAGGCCCAGAAGAAGCAGTCCTTACACAGCGAGTGGCCCGTCTTCGGACGCTTCAGCACGGCTCGCTTCTCAGCACAGCTGCTGCACAGGACGGGCATGGTGCGTCCTGGAGGAAAGATGACGAGGTTAGAGATGAGCTGTAGTGTCAATGACGTTGATCATTCACTTAACGTGACATTAAAATGATAAATTATGAGCAGATGTTTGTTTTGATGTTTTGTCATTATTAATGGACAAGCTCACTTTGAGTCAGTTCCTCAGATCTGAAGATTTTCTCCGTGACAGTGAACTCAACATCTTTGAGGCGTTTAAGGACGTCAGCAACACTGACCAACACTTTCTGACATTTCATGGACCAAACAACTCGACGATTACTTGAGAAAACGATCTACAAATTAATCTTTAATAAAAAGTAACTCTTAGTTGCAGACTTAGTGATCTCACGCTGGTTAGTTTAAATAAGTTTGTTCATCATCAAGGTTGTAGTTAGCAGTGGGCAGGTAGAGCGTGTTGTGGTTCAATCCCCGGCTCCTCCGTGTCCTCGAGTAAAATACTGAACCCTGAACTGTATGAATGTGAGTGAATGTTTAGCTCACCTCGCTCGGCAGCCATCAGTGTGCAGAATATTTAAATGAATCAACAGAAACATCACGAGCTTCATAAAAGTTGAGTTGGATCACACTGGACTGTTCATGAAGAGGCCGGTCTGTGTCTCATATCAAACAAATATATCTGCAAACAATCATTTAGACTCTCTGTCTTCGTCATGTCTGACTCATCTTCACTTCCTCTGCTGCACACTGAGACTTTCATTCATCTGTCTGCAGCCTCTTTATCTGTTTGTAGTTTCTATTTCAGATTTTTAAACTGTTTTATTTCCACCTTTTATAGTTTTCTAGTCGTATAGACGTTAGCACAGGTCAAATTCTTAACACAGATTTTTTTTTTTTAAAAATTTTTATTTTTTTTTAATTTTTTTTTTTTTTTTTTTTTTTTTTTTTTTTTTTTTTTTTTTTTTTTTTTTTTTTTTTTTTTTTTTTTTTTTTTTTTTTTTTTTTATAAAAAAATTTTTTTTTTTTTTTTTTTGGGTGTTTTTTTTTTTTTTTTTTTTTTTTTTTTTTTTTTTTTTTTATTAAAAAAACCCCCCCCCCCCCCCCCCCCCCCCCCCCCCGTTTTTTTTTGTGGGGGACGGGTTTTTTAATTAAATAATTTTGGTTTTCAGACTTCAGTCCAAACAAGTTGAGATTATGAATGTTTACCTGGAAAGTGCCAAAATTCAGAATCCTCTGAAGTGTCAGTGTGAAGACTGAATTAATCTGATTTTTAATAAACAACATTATCACACGAAGCTCTGCACAGACTGCAGAGAACAACCTGCTACAACAGGTAAGAGGTCAGGCCTCAGTAACTATATATAAATACATAAAATGTGTTTTTGAGTTATGCCGAATTAAACAGCTGAATAAAATGACTTATTAAACATCTTTAACCATCGCGTGACTCACACAGGTGAAGCTCGTGCAGTTAATGATCAGTTTTGCAGGTGAAGCTCGGCTAACGTGTTAGCTGTGAGGAAGTCTGCTGTTCAAAAACACTAAAAACTCAAAGTTATTAAAATAAACTTCATCCAGACGAACACAGAACTGTCCGCACAGCTGATTTAAATGAGTTAACGTCACCAACACTCACGTTAATTAGCTGCCAGGTTAGTTAACGTGATTAAACGTCACGCGGCACCAAACTCCATAGCAACTCTCGGTGACATTAACATAGCATGCTAAGCTAAGCTAGTCTACACGTTTACATGAAGGAGCGTTTTCTTACCGACGTTTCCGGAGACGCGACGTCTTTGTGGCGGGAATTTAGTTTTAAAATGTTGTTAAAGTTGAACTTTTCTCACGTAAACAACGTAAATAAATACGTAAATAAATCAGCTGTGAGTGAAGCAGCATGTTGTTTCATCATGTGTCGTTAGCTCTTCTTCACCGGGAAACAGGACGTGATGGCAGCCGTTAGCCGCGCAGCAGCGCAGCCTGTCGGCCGGAGTCGGTCGGTGCGACATGAAACCGTTAAAACGGTTTTTATCGTCCATTAATGAAACATTTAAATACTTAAACATTACTAATGAAAGATAAAAAACATCTGTGATGTGTTTCTGTTTAATTATGTTTAATAAAGTTCAATTTAAATAACTTTTTGTCATCCCGGGAGGCTGAGTCGGTTCGGTTAGCTACACGACTGAACAAGCTAACACACAGTTAGCGGTTCGCTACTTAGCAATCTTTAGCAGCTAAAGTTAGCTTTACATCCAAGCTAACTAAGGTAGCAACTAAGTTAGCTACTTTAGCTATAGCTTAAAACTAGCAAAATCTACAACATTAGCTTATATTATCAGTTAGCTATGTTAGCCTTTCCCCCAATACAAGCAAGTTCCATAACATTAACTTATGTTAGCAGTTAGCTACATTAGCACTAGCTCCAAACCAACTGGATCTTCAGTGTTAGCTGTATTAGCTTTTGCTATATTAGCTTCATCTCTACTGCTACTTATCAATCTTTATATCAAGTAATGGTAGCTAATATTAGCAGTGCGTTTCTGTGGGGGAAAAAACTAATGTAATTAAGTTCATAACGGCTAAAGTTACATCCAAGCCAACTAAGGTAGCAGTTAGCTACATTAGCTATAGCTCCAAACCAACTGGATCCTCAGTGTTAGCTGTGTTAGCTTTATTGGTCTGGTCCAGTCTGGTTCTGTTAGCATGCTAACGGCAGATTCAGTTAGCAGCAGTTAATTAGCGGTTAGCTGCTTTAGCTACTGTATAAAATCTGATCCGGTTTGAAGAAAGTTCTAAAGTTGTGGTTGTAGTAATCAGTGAGGCCCAGTCCACAGATGACTGTAGCAGCCCTCATCATGAGGACTTTAAAGGCGGATCGAGCAAACAAACACAAACAGTGTCAGCAGTTTGGATTTATTAGTTTTCTTTAAATGTTGTCGTAGATGTCACACTGCTGATTCTTCATGACTGATCTTTAGCTGGCGGGTTGGAAAACTCCCCTCTGGTGCCACTGCATGTCTCTGATGCGCCGAACCGACTGGATCTGAGGGATCTGGGCTCCGAACTCAGCGCTGTCCTTGTACTCGCCCTTCTCAAACAGGTACTGGTAGCCTCTGTAGCCTGGATACTGATAGCCGACCCAACTGGAACAGAACAGAACAGGTAAGAGGCAGTTACAGGTGAGAGGACGGAGATTCACATCTGCAGGGACTCACGTGCCGCTCTGAACCCGGACAGAGGACACCTTCTCCTGGTAGCCGTGTGCGTGGAAGCTGGGCACGTCATCGTCTATGATTTCTATCTTCTTCCCCGCGAAGCCGGGGTTCTCGTAAAGGACGATCTTGTGCTCCTGGCTGTCCTGAAAGAGGAGCGGAGCATTATCACCTGAGCGGCTGACGGAGGTTTGCGACGGTTATTTAAAAAGTCTGATTTCGTACCACTTTAATCGGGCGGAACGCAGCGATGGAGTCACTCCGTCTGCTGTTGGTCCAGGAGTCCCAGCGAGGATACTCCCCCTTCTCAAACACAAACTGCTCCCCCTTACAGTTGAGCTGCTCGTATCCCACCCATCTGAGGAGGCAGAGGACGAAGAGTTGTTAGCTAATGTTAGCTCAGTATGTTAGCCGGGCTGTGAGCTCACAGCACCGGGGGAGTGTCAGTGTTTGTACCACAGGCGTTTTAGACCACCGGGAAGAAGAAGACGAGGTTTACAGGCCCGGTGTCGTGCCAGAACAGGAGCTGGACAATACATAAGTTAGCATCATGGATCACGTTAGCTGCTGAACTCATTCGGTAAGCTATAAATAACTTATCAACTCATAGTGTTTTGCTAACGGGAATCTGGATGAATCAGCTGACGTTACACACCCAAGACAGGATTTTGACACGTTAGCTAGCTTTTTTTTAGACTACCGGGAAGAAGAGGAGGTTTACAGGGAATACTGACGGGGAGCTGAGCCAGTGTCGTGCCAGAACAGGAGCTGGGCAATACAAAAGTTAGCATCATGGATCATGTTAGCTGCTGAACTCATTTGGTAAACTATAAATAAGTTATCCACTCATAGTGTGCAAGCAAACCAGGAGTCTGGATCAATCAGCTGATGTTATCCGCCCAAGAAAGGATTTTGATACGTTAGCTAGCTAGCAATTTGTCTGTGTTAGCAAGCAAGTTAACGTTAGCCAGCCAAGACCACAAGTTGTAGTGGGTGCCGGTCATTTGTTGTTGTAGCTAACGTTAGCTGGTGTTACTCACTGTCTGTTAGCAAAGGAGATTTGGACCAGAGCCGGACAAAGCAGCCTCTATGGACATAATGGCAGAGGAGAAGAGAGCGAAGAGGACGTTGGTGGAGGAAGCTAAGAAGAGAAAAAAAGAGTGCTGGCGCCGGACAAGAGTAAATCTGGGACTGACTTTTAGTGGTTGGTGAGAGCTTGGTGAAATAAAAGGCTGAAAGACAGACGCCGAGCTGGGCTGACTGCTGTTGGACTAGTCAGTAATATTAGCTGGCTGCTATGTCTGCTGTTGGTGACCTTGTTGATGTTTGGCTGTTAGCCGTGCACGCGACACTCACGGTCCACACAGCACCAGTATCGAGCCCACTTTCTCCACGCCTGCCTCCTGGAGGTTGTTAGAGGGACCAGTCAGCTCGTGGCAGCGGCCCTGGAAGTTCTCCTGCTCATAGATAACCAGCTGATGGGGAAGAAGAAGAGTTCTGTGAGTGATGCAAAAGTCCAAATAAAGAGTGCAGAAGTGTAAATGTGTGTTTGGTTTCCTCTCACCGTGAACGAACTGACGCCCGTCTGCTGCTGCTGGGTTGCAGGTTTCTGGTGTTCTGTGGCCATAGTGATCGGATCGGCAAGGACGAAACTGAAAAGACAAACTAGACGTTTAATATCTAAAATATGAGCTCAGACTTACAGCAGTGCAACATGGACGTGAAGCTCTCACCAGAGTGTGCCAGTGTGTTTGTGATGGCACGCCGAGCTCAATATATACGGGGCGCCCCGGGGTGGAAACTCTGCCAACAGTACCCGCAGCGTCCAAACCGGCCTGCACACCGGCCTGCCATAGGCCCAGCAGACTGCAAATGAGGGGGTCACCGTGTATCCACACCCCCTCCACCAGCACCACCTCCCACCCCGGGGTGTCAAAGTTATTTCATTAGTTGTCAGTTTTGTGCAGCCAGTCATTGTTCGATATCCACACGATTCAGCACAAACAGTGCCAAGAGTCCGACACCTACAATGAGAGGCAGATTGTAAGAGACCAAAAAGTCCAAACACAGCTGCATACTCACACGATATTTAATATTTCATCTCCAGAAAACAACGTCATGGTTTCATGTCGGATAAAGACAAAGAAAACGTCTTTAAATCATCATCATTACTGATTATTTATTGTTTTAAAGATGGAGTTTATCTGCACATTTAGGCAGTAACATCTGACATAAGTGACACAAGCTGTAGTTCCTCTTGTCGTCCACTTGAGGCTGGCTCCAGAAGTGAGTCAGTCTCCATAAGTCCCCATGTTCAAATGTCCAACTTCACAGCAGAAATAAACATGTTTACAGCCTGGTACAAAAAACAGTTTTGGTCTCTATAGCTAATTTCCCCGTTCATGACAACTGTACTGAGGGTGAATTTATATACAACTCAGACTTCAGAGCGTGGACGCTTTGATTGACAGGTGGATGTCATTACAGGTGGCTTGTTTGAGCAACCAGGTGTCATTCACCCCTCCTCAGGTCCACTGATGATCCAAGTCTTTAAATTAGAGGCAGGACAAACAAGATGGCCGCCACACTGAGCTTCACAGCGACTCTATAGAAACCTGTGGGTGACGTCACGGAGACTACGTCCAATCTTTAAACTGTTTTTGTGGTTTATAAAGTGTGTTGTATGTTTACGTCCATCTCTGTATGACAAAGTTTAAAGTTTCATGTTGATGATTTTTAGATCACATCATCAGGTCACGAGGGGCTGAAATACGTCATGTGGTTTAGGTTGTTCAGACTTCCTTCCTTCCTTCCTTCCTTCCTTCCTTCCTTCCTTCCTGGTGTTTTCTGGTTCACCTGCCTGATCACACCTGCACCCATCATCCAATCAATCTGCTCTGGATAAAAGAGCTTCAAGCAGAGTTCAGTCTCTGTGTTTGAGTTTTATGTTGAACGTCACTCAACTAATATACAAGGAACAAGAAGATTGCATCATACAGCTGCATCTTCTCCATCATGAATATTTATTGTATGTCTTTGTCTGCGTGGCTCCGTTTCAAACTACCAGCTGTGATCATTTTGCCCATGTAATGTTGTCCAGGTAAAAACTGGAACATCTCAATCTGACTCAGTCAGCGCTGTATTCACTTGATTTTTGTGCAACTCCAGAAACATTGTTTGTATCTGTGTGTGTGTGTGTGTGTGCACGTTTAAACATCGCCTCCAGCATGTTTGCTGCCTGAAAAGTTGCTTTTTATGTTCAATAAACTGTTTTATTATTGATTAAAGAGTCTCCTGCTGGAAAACCACAAAGCTGGAAAGTTGGACCGGTGTCTGCAGAACTGTGGATGTTGTACCGGACCGTTGTGTCCATCTATGTGACACCCGTCCTCCTCAGCCTTAGAGACGAGGAGGACGAGGAGCTCGGACATTAGACGTACATCAGTATGTGACTTTATTGAAGGTGTTTGTAATAATTCAGGAAACATCTGCAGCAGCTTTGTTGTCGTACAGTGAGAGAGTTTTACTTTCATTTTACTGAGCTACAGATTCAGTTCATGCAAACTGTAAAAACTACTTCTTTAAGTTGTTGGTGCCGCATGTTGCTGACTTTCACAGGTTGCTGTGTTGCTAGTTGTCATTGTTTCTTTCATTAATGTTGCAGATTTGTTGCACAACTGCGTTAAGTGGCACTAACAGAGATCCAAATAAAGAACAGACGGCATGAGGGAGTTGATTTTTGAGGGATTACACTATTATGTGTTCACTGCTCAAAGGCACCTCAGTGATCGTAATGATGCCACCTTGGTCACCTCCTGACACTCTGCACAGCTGGTCTGAACCTCTGACACAGTCCTGATCTGACACCCGCTGCTCATGAAGAACATACGGGGTTGTTTGTGTGTTGAAGCTCAGATTTAAGTGCAGGAAAGTGATAGTTACAGATCACAGCTGGCCGAGTGTTTGTTCATTACAGATGTGAGGAAACGCTGCAGGAGTCACTCGTTTACGTGTTTTAAATATTACGTCAACATCTGGATAAAAGGCTCCGTGTGCAGTGTGATGTCAGAACACGTGATCACGTCTGCACATGGAAGTGATTTGGACTGAACTCACGACTGAGACACTTTTCATGAGTTCAGTTCAGCTCCTGATGTTTGTTTGGAGGATCACAGTGGACGATGGGTGTGAACGCAGTGCATACATACGGTATGACATCACTTCCATGGCTGTAAAGCCGATCACGTGTTCCTAAAGCTGGCTTCAATATTTACAGAACATCACCAACAGACTCCGGGTCAAACAACTTTTATTCGCCACTGAAACAAACATGTCATCCTCACTGAAACAAGCAGCGTTTGGCGAGGTGAGGTTGAGGCAGAGGGGGCGGGGTCGTGTGAGGATCCTGCTCAGCTGGCTCCAGCTGTGGCAGGCGGGGCTTGAGGTGCCGGGTCAGGTTGGGGAGCCGGAGCTGGAGCTGGAGCCGGAGTCGGGTCGGTAACGATGAAACAGCCCTTCTTGTGCCACTGCATGTCCCGCACACGTCGGACAGACTGGATCTGAGGCGCCGGGGCCTCCCAGTCGTTCCAGTGCTTGAAATCTCCTCGCTCAAAGATGAACTGGCGCCCTCTGTAGCCCGGGTACATGTAGCCGACCCATCTGGAGAGGAGGCAACACAACAACTTCAGAAGACAGGCAGACAGACGGGATGAACACCAAAAGAAAGAGGGTGAAAGGTGGCCTTACGTTCCGTTGAGAGCCTTGACGCTGGCTACACGATCCTGAAAACCGTGACCCCACAAACTGGGAACATCATCGTCAATGATCTCCATCTTTCTACCAGCGAATGCAGGGCTCTCGTACAGGTGGAGCTTGTGTTCAGCACCATCCTACAGAGGACAAACAGACACATGGACGCGTCTGAGTCCTTCAAAATACAGTTTGAATGAGGACAAATGATCCGGTCACTCACCACTTTGAGAGGCCTTAGAGACAAGAGGGAGTAGCTGTTCTGACTGTTGGTCCAGGTGTCCCAGCGTGGATACTCGCCCTTCTCCAGAACAAACTGCTCGCCCGTGAAGCCGTGACGCTCGTAACCCGCCCAGCTGAGAGGAAACAAGACGACACACGGTCAAATATCCTGCAAACCTTTTTCTTTTCTTTAAAATCTCAGAGGAGAGCGAATCACTCACGGTCCGGACTCCACGATCACAGATCCGACCTTCTCCAAACCCTTCTCCGTCACATCTTTACACTCTGCAGAAAACTCCGCCTTGCAGCCCTGGAAGTTCTCGAACTCAAACAGGACCACCTGGATCGCACAGGTAAAGGTGGAGGTTTAGGGTTTAGCAGCACCTTCATAATAAAACAACTCAAGACTGAAGCTGGATTGTCGACCCCAGTCCTTCCAGTTACCTTGTACGTGGCTCCAGCTCCTCCTCCCTGGCTCTTCCCAGCAGCCAGCTGCTCCGGGACACTCTGCTGCTCCGACATCGCCCCGATCCACAGCTTCTCCACTTCTTTGGGCAGCAGAACACACAAACAAGCAAAGCAGCATCCATCATCAAAAGCCTGAAGTTTATAACTCACCCTTGAACAAGAAGATTGTGGACTAAAGCAGCACTCATTAGTCCATTAGACCAAAATCCTCCAAACCTGGTTCTTTACTCGATGCAGCTCCCTCTAACTCCATTGCTTTTGATGTCTATGAGTCCACAGAGAGCTTTTTTACCTGCGTATGTGTGCTAGGATTGGTTGTAGCGTCCCTCTTTTTCGGTGCAACTTGCTGTTTAGTGGGTTTGAGCCATCAGAGGGCAGGGACAGGGGTGGGGGGGTATTTATGGTTTATTTCTGGCCACAACAGCAGAAAAAAACGGGGGTTAGCTGTTGATACAGCAAGTCTGTCGCTCACATTGTGTCCGTAACGCTGCCTCTCAATAGGCAGCTGTGTTGGCACAGGCCGCCCTGCCCGGACGGACGCCACGGCTGCCAGCGAACGCCGTGATGTGAGGGCACGAGGAGAGAGAGAGCCAAGAGGGTTTTAACAAACAGCCCCGCTCAGCACAAACACACACCGAGGCTACACCCAGTCTCAAGTACTTGATGCTGACTCAGATTCACAGGAAAGGTGTGAGGAAGTTTGGCGTTGATTCACACGTTTGAGATTAATGAGAATAACACGTCTCCTCGAGTGTTTATCTGACTTCAGTTTGACTGTTTGTGTCTGTAGATTTCACCAAAAGGTCATCCAAAGATCATCGTCCACACCGGACCTCAGGTGACCTTAAAGACTCTGACGACAGTCGTCACAACAACAACGAGCACAAACGAACCAGGCGTGAACAATCGGCTGGTCAGCGATCCCGGCCAGGATAAATACTCGGATCTCCCCACCAGTCAGTCAGAACTCAGAGAACTTCTTCAAGAAGGTTGAATCTGGGGCAACTGGACTTGTTGTTGTAGATCCGTGAAGGGGTGAAAGGACAGCATTGTAGGTGGGATAAGTGTGTCTACGGCCTCCTCCTCTGCCTCCTAGAGAGCCTCCTTCACTCCTCTTTCAAACCACCAACTCCCAACCCAAAATGTGAACATCATTGTCACTAAAAGAGCGTACCTTGTCCCAAAGATGCAAGAAAACTGCAGATGTTGATGAGTTGTCCCTCCTGCGTTGAGTGGTTGTTTGGTTGCCCTGATTGCCACTGCGTTGGACAGCATACACTAGATTGGTTTTCTGGGTGTGAGGTGTACGGTCTTTAGGGTGTTGCTGGGTTTGAAGAACCGGACTTGCTTGTTAAAGAGTGAGTTTTTCCTGATACACCAGATACAGATAATGTTGTTCCATCTATCGTTCTTCATCACCAACAGTCTTGTCCTTCCTGGATCTTGTGGTCGCTTTCCCAAAAGTCCAGTTGGGGTATCCACAAACTTTGGCTTTATCAGTTTACCTGTGTTGGTTCTGATAACACCTAGCTTGTGTTCAGTTGGTACTGGTCTGTTTGTGGTAGTAGCAGCATCAACCCACAGTCCAAGAAGGGCAGGCTGTTTGCTTGTAGCATCCTCTTGCGTGAACTTGACGTTCCTGTCCACGGAGTTGATCTCCTGAGACCTGGTTTTGACCCACGTATCGTCCACATATCTGAACCAGTAGCTGGGTGTTGTTTGGTTCTCCACATCTTCCATGAAGAGAACAACTGATAAATATGGAAATATTCATAGGGAGTGCTGTTATACTGAATCCCAGCCGTGCTGATATTCAGTATAACGGCACTGACTAAACGACGGTCGTTAAAGTCACCTCAGATTGTGCAGTTATACTGAATATCAGCACGGCTGAACAAGTTCAGAGTTTGGTTCTCCACATCTGCTCACCACCCACCAGAAGAAAGATGACCTGAGAACCTCCACAGAGTTCTCAAAGAAGTGATTTTATTAAAATTATTTTAATTGACTTAAAGTTTTTGGAGGAGTTCAGCGACTGACCACAGAAACACAGACAGACGTTCAGCTCAAGTCAAGTAGATTTTATTAAGAATGTTTTCACTTTAGGACACTGGCCAGAACAACACAGTGCAATATACATCTTTACTTTCAAATAAAAAAAGGACAAAAGAAAGACATAAAAAATAAACCCTCAAATCTTTATGACAAAGTCCAAATGTCATGTACACAGAAACCCGGGACAATCACTCCGCAGACTCGGTCAACTCATTCACTCGCATTGCGTCCAACAAGTTCAGGAGACGAGACGTGACCGACCAGAGGGGGGCAGAGGTCAGTGCTGTAGTGCATCAAGTGACAAAGTGCTTTAGAGAAGCGCAGAGTGAGCGGAGTGGATGGAAAACATGAGGATTTACAGTTCAGGTGCAAATGTTTTAGAGTTTTATACAAGAAGGGGATGTAGTGATCGAACCGTCCGTCCACTGGAGCTGCGTAACACTCTGACAGCAAAGATTGTGCATGCACGTTCACGAAGACAAAATGGAGATTGCACATTCGTTGGAAGGAGTGTGTGAGACGACGTCCAAGTATGGCTTATAATGGATGTTTACAGCTACGACCAGTTGACCTGTTAAAGAAACATTGTATTTGTTCTGATTACATTACTTCTGATCAAAAACTAGCGAGTCGATGACTTTGCTAACAGCCAACACAAGACATAGCAGCCAGCTAATATTACTTACTAGTCCAACAGCAGCTCTCACCAACCACTAAAAGTCAGTCCCAGATTTACGCTTGTCCGGCAGCTTCTTGCTCGCTCTTCTTCTATGCCCTTGCTTAACCCAGTTAAGTTGCCCGCTTAAAGCAGCTCTGATTCTGGCTAACAGCAGCTAACAAACTGAGCTTACATGAGCTAACAGCAGCTAACAAACTGAGCTTACATGAGCTAACAGCAGCTAACAAACTGAGCTTACATGAGCTAACAGCAGCTAACAAACTGAGCTAACATTAGCTAACAGCAGCTAACAAACTGAGCTAACATTAGCTAACAGCAGCTAACAAACTGAGCTAAGTGCCCAAAGTTACATAGTGTGAGAACAGACGTATGAATGACAGACACCATTCACCTGATCACAGGTCAGTGTAGATCAACTGGAGTTAAAGTTTGTTACACAGTGCTCCTTTAAGGACTGGTTTCATAGTGTTTTATATATTTGTGCTGATAAGAAGTGTTCATGATTGACAGATGCAAAGTCACTTGGCCCAGAGTCCCCCTGTCCCTCCCTCACAAAGATACAAAGACAGACAGATGCAGCAGCTGTGACACTGTTACAGTTTGTGGAGTGTATCAAAGAAAAAAAAAAACGTATCTAGTGTCGTAAAGTTTTCAAAACTAGCTCTCTGTCTTTGTTAAATCAATCATCATACAAATATAACATCTCCTGGTTACAGTAACTAACATGATTTGTTCTCTATGTTCCATTAGAAATGTTACCCTATGGCGATGCTCGGGACTCCCGCTGACCGATAACACGATAAACGACTCGTACAGATTAGTCGAGTAAAAGGAAACTAAAGATCTCGTAGAGGATCGGCTGTGGTCCCACAAAAGTTAACCATTTCCTGAAATGCAGCCCGACAGGAAATAATTCTCCCTTTTCCTCCTCCTCCTCCTCCTCCTCCTCCTCCTGGTCCCTAAAGAAGTGTTCATGTGAAGCGCCTCCTGGTGGTGGAGGAGCTTCGTCAGGTTTCAAGCGTGAAATGAAAAAGCAGAGCAGCCTGATGTTTTTTTTCTCCTTCTCCTCGCTTGTTTTTTTTTTTTTAAATCCCAAAAAGATCAAGACTCTCCGTTTAAAAAAAAAAAAAAAAAAACACCATGCACATTTATCAACCCAGACGGGACGAAAACAAAAACACGAATAGAAAAAAAATACATCAGCAGCTGTCGAGTCACCTCTCCTCCTCCTCTGGGTCGAACGTTAAGGCTTCTGTTTCGTAAAGATTCATCTGTTAAGGCAACCTGAAGAGAAAAGAGGAGAGAACAGCTGATATATATGGAAATATTCACAGCCGTGCTGATATTCAGTATAACAGCACTGACTAAACGACGGTCGTTAAAGCCATTATACTATAACGACACTCCCTATATCTGTCGTATAATCACAGCTGTGCTAATATTCAGCATAACAACATGACCTTAACGACCGTCGTTTAGTCAGTGCTGTTATACTGAATATCAGCATGGCTGTGATAACTGGACTGCAGCCGTGCTGATATTCAGTATAACCCTTTAAATATTTCTATGTCTGACTGATGTTTAGTTTAATTCAAACTGCTAATATGTTTATTTTTGAACGTTTTATCAATGCTACAGAAACACTAGCTAACTGTTGATGGTTGTGTGTTGATTACTGATGGTTCTCACCTCATTTAACTCTCGTTTTCATACTGACTCAAGCGCTTCTTGGACTTCAGCTCTTTCAGCCACTGCGGGGAGTCTTCCTCGCTACAGATGAGACAGACGTGATGAAGGTTAGCGCTGCGATATACAGATAAAAACATGCTAGTGATAGTTTCTCTAGTAGCTCGTGCCGCGTACCCGTTTTCTTTCCCTCCAGCAGGGGGCAGCACTCGCGCCGCCCGGGGAAGGAAGGGTGATTTGGGAGAGCGAGACAGCTGTGAAGGAGACGGAGCTGGACCTTCAGTTTGATTGTCAGAGTCGCCCCTCTTCTTCAGCTGAGCCTGACGACAGAGAAGAATATGAAAACATGAAAGTACGCTCGATATATAAACACACACAGAGCTCGGACTTCTTCTTCTCTGCTCATTAAAGAGATCTGACAGGTGCTGCATCAAGTCCTAGCCAATCAGAGGCAGAGTAGGGCGGGTCATGACTACCCCGTGAACTACTGTGAAATACTCACAGTTCAGTGTCTAATAAATCTCAGGTAACACTCGTCCCGTGTGACCGGACTGAATAAATCACCTTTAAAGCTGAAGGGTCCATCCCGGGGAACAGGGCGATCCTCTGTGGCTGAGAGGCGACAGCAGGGCCGGCGTCGGCTCCTCTGGTCGGCTCCTCAGAGTCCGAGTCGTTGTCTTTGCTCTGCACCTTCGCCTCTGTCGTACACAGAAACATCACGACGGTTAAAACAGGTCTGAGATCAGCTGCGTCACTGCGTCACTCTGTTTGGCTTCAGGTGCTCACCTGTGGAGTCCCGGTAAAGCCAGTCCTCATTGGTCCCTCCGTCTCCGTCAGCCAGCGCTGACGTGCTCTGTCGGGCGGCTCTGGAGGGTCGAGTCCGCGGGGCTCGTTTCTTCCCGAGCTGAGCTCTGGAGCGAAGAGCGCTGGTGTCCAACAGAGCGACCGGCGCCTGGAGGAAGAGGAAGACGGCTGTGAAAACACGTCGTGATCGAACGTGAATGAACGTCACAATAAAAAACACGAGACTTACATCGGGGAACGGCAGCGTCTGGCTCTCGGATGAGGACGAAGGCGGCAGGCCGTCCAGAGTGTCGGAGTCAAACTGGTCGTCTGGAGTGTGAGGCGAGGTGGGCTTCCTCGGTGACGGGCTGAGGTTACTCTCTGAGCTCGGAGTGGCCGGAGTGAGACTGAAAGAAAAGAACAAACACTTCTTAAAAAACTGTTTGAATCTCTCAGAGTCACAACTTGTGATTGAAAATGATGGCGAGCCTCCGTGACGGACTGAACAGTCAGGACGTCACGGAGACGCCTCCACCCTTTACAGCGTCAGAGGTTTGTTGTGTGTGGACGGTGTCGGTGTGTTTACCTGTCGTCAGTGCGCAGACCTGTCTCCCACGTCCCGTACTGACTGTCTGTCTCTCTCGCCTCATCTTCACTTTGCTTCTGCTGCACCTGAAATCAAGAGACACATTGACAATAGTTAGTGGACAGCTGTATTCTGTTTGATGTCCAACAGGGGGCAGCTTCACTGTCTGATCGTATAGAGTCTTACGGAGAAACGAACCGACTTCTCAGTTCCTCATGAGTTTTTGGTCTCAGTCTTTAGTTTTAAGTCTTCTTCCACACAGCATGATGTTCGTTTAGTAAATTATGTTTCAATTAGAAGAAAACAGACGATAAAGCAGAGACGAGCCCGTCCAGCTCGACACACCGGGCTCAGCTGTAAACGAGGCAGTGCTGATCAAATCTGAATCCAGATTCTGCTCCAGTGTACCACCTCCACGCTGTCGTCCAAATATGGTCACAAGATGGCAAACGGACGTCCACAAACCACGGCGTGAACGTCACGGTGTCTAATCATGGCTCGCTCAAGGAGAAGGACTTGTTGCAGGAAGTCAACAGTGGAAACATGAACGCAGTGATGTGGTAGTAAAGACTGGTGGTGATCATGTGACTTCAGAGGAGATTTCACAGACCGGATCGAGCGAACGGTTCAGGAAACTTTTGATTTCTCTGTTGGACTTTTTCCATAATGTTATCAGACATTACGAACTTTGACCTCTAAGACTTAAAAAATAAAGTCCAGGTTCAAAAACACCAGAAGACAGTCAAAACTAAGTGTACCTCCAAATATGGAAAACCCAAGATGGCGACGCCACAATGCCAAACTGAAACGGACGTCCACAAACCAACAGGTGAACGTCACGGTGGGTTAACACCTGGTCTAACCAAAGAGAAGGACTTGTTGCAGGAAGTCAAACGAACGGTTCAGAAAACTTTTGAACTGTTGGAGGATGGACCGCTTCAAAAACACCAACGCTAGCAGCAGCTCCACGCTCTGTTTGAGCGGCTTTCTCTTGACGTCTGAACCCTTGTTGCGTTTTGTGAATGATCGTGCAGATTTACCTGATCTGTAACGCGTCATTATAATCAATAAAACAGCAGCTGGTTAGTCAGTATATAACAGTGCTGCTAAGAGAGCTGCATCCTGAGTGCTACAGTAAGACGGATAATGAAAGGTGGAGGGATGAGTTCATGGAGACAGGACCAGAGCGGGGACAAAGACGGGCAGACGGGTGGCTGTTTGCTGTCTACTGAACCATGTCTCTTTTAATGAGGCCGGTACAGAGGACACACTGTCTCAGCAGCACACAGAGCTCACAGTCTGCACATGAACTGATAACCTCGGCCTATATAGGAAAAAACAACAGAAGAGCCGTCTGTGCTCAGTCCAGGTTCTTAAACTACCAACGAGCTTCACCAGTGACTCGATGTCATCGTGAATCTATCATCAGAGCGATGATCTGAGGTGTGGCTGATGAATATGAAGAGTTGGAGGCGCTGCAGGATGTCGTTCATCAGCGAAGCCTTTCCTGACATTCAACACGGCGTCAGAGAAAACACTGGAGTTCATCCTCTTCAAGGATTTACAGTGTTACATCACTTAAATACACTTCACAGTCCAGCTTCCACTAACAATGAACAGAACCTCCGGTCCAAATCAGACTGTGGGTGGAGCGTTGACTTCAGGGTTAATTAAATAGAACAACCGGCTAATTAAGAAGTTGATGTGAGATACATCCGTCTTTAGATACTGGCAACCGTCTCTTTAATCGCGTTAATCTGGACTAATGTTCATTGCTTCTGATCGAGGTGACGGCTGACCAGCAACTCCCTGAAAGAGTTTCCTGTCAGAAAAACCACTCTGTATAAAGAATCTGTAACGACAACCACCTGTCAATCAAAGCGTCCACGCTCTTAATCCTGCATAACTTTAAGCCTTAATATAATCTGAACAGGTGAGTTGTATATAAATTCACCCTCAGTACAGTTGTCATGAACGGGGAAATTAGCTATAGAGACCAAAACTGTTTTTTGTACCAGGCTGTAAACATGTTTATTTCTGCTGTGAAGTTGGACATTTGAACATGGGGACTTATGGAGACTGACTCACTTCTGGAGCCAGCCTCAAGTGGACGACAAGAGGAACTGCAGTTTCAGGTTGCCGCTTGGGTAAAGCTACGTCCATTGTTTATGCTGTCAGCAGACAGAATTGGCGCCACCTACTGCTCATCTCATGAAACAATCCATGGTGGATGGAAACAAGCGTTCAGTTGCAATTTCTTCTGCAGGATTACTTAAACATTTATTAAAATTTGTGATATATTTTGATGGAAACACGAGTTCAGACGATAATCGTCTCTCCTGAAAAGTTTCCGTAACGTTGCTCTTGGTTGTACAAACTAAAAGTGACAGGTAAAGTTGCGGGAAGAAGTTCAAACCCGGCCAACCTTCTCACCTGATGGTTGTCGGTTCTGGAGACTCCTAACATCTCGTCCTTCTTTATTACACCACCCTTTCCTGACTTGTTGTGCATCCAACAGGTATAAACTGCTTTTTTTATGGGTTCTCTGCGTTATGTCATCCTTCTGTCATCCTCCCTGTCGCTGTACGTTGCTATCACTGCTGTCAAAACGCCAAAAAAAACAACATAAACGAGGCCTTGTAAAAAACGTGGTGATAAAAATTCCTATCCTATGTGTGTGTGCGTGTCAACACGCCCTGAACACACCTTGACCTGATCAGCATACAGCGGGAACGTTGCCTTTGCTGGAACATGTTGAAGAGACGCTCAAAGCAGACGTCTCGCTCAGAGTTTGTTCTTCTGTAGAATCGTCCTGAACCGTCTTTTGTGCTGCAGTCTGCGTTAATCTGCACACAATGTCGAGGTTAAACAGGTTTACAGGTGTAGACTCTGCCACCAACCACAAACATGAGCTGACGGAGGAGGCTCACTGAACCAACAGGTCCAGTAGCAGTGATTTATAGCTGTCAGGAGGAAAGCTTTCCCTTAATAACATTAGCAATAGCCAGCTTTCCCGAGACAGGAAGGGTGTGTCGGGGGGGAAACAACATAACAAAGAGCGGATGAATGGAAGGATGAAGGAGAGAAAGGGCTGACTGACAATCTGAGGAGGTGGAGCGACGCCTTGGAAACTTCGATTTGATAACAGACGCTGTAAAGATCAGTAAAAACTCAACAGCTACGAGGAAAAAGAGCAAACAGATGGTCTGACATCAGAGCAGTGTTTACATGAAGGCAGCATCCAACACGAGAGGACGAGCAACAAAGTGCTGCAGTCCAAATGTGTCTGAACGTCCAATCAGACGTCACAAACCATGAAAGTGTCCGCTGACATGATCTTGTCAAAGTCGCCAAACTTCATTGACAAAAACAGTAATTCTACCTCGCAGGACACGGTGTGTGTGTTATCATGTAACTTTGGTGTTTCAACACGTTTGCGGATCAAGACGACAAAGTTCTGCAACGTTAAATGACTGTTTTTGTGGAGTTGGTCTAAGAGAGTGATACAAGGCTTCAGATTCCTGCTGCAAAGAGCTGACTGACGTTAGTTTGGACTAACTAACGTTCGCTGCTCCGTGTTTTGGGAGGTTAAATTACTGTTTTTGTGACTGAGTGATACAAGGCTTCAGTTTCCTGTTGGAAAAGGTTGTCTGACTCCAAAGTAAAGAGGTTTTTAGTGGTTTAAATGCCCGTCTACTGCTGGCGTACTGAAGGTAACACACTGACTGTGGGTAGTTGGAGAAGCAGAGCTCCAGGCCAAATCAGACTGGAGGTTGCACGTTGACTTGGGGTCAATTAAACGAGGCAGATTAAATGAGTAGGTCCTATAGAGAAAGATGTGATAGGAACTTATTGGTTAAAATGTGTGGTACGTGATAGAGACGTGATGACTGTTTGAGTATGGATAGACTCTTTGGTGCTTTAGGACTTTAGTCCGGACTAAAGTTTGTTGGATTGAGGCAACGGTTGACGAGCAACTTCCATGTTCTTCGAGAGGTTAGTTTGTCGTCTTTGTAGAGAGCGATACGAGGCTTCAGTTTCCTGTTGCAAAGAGCTGACTGACGCCGATGAACCAAACTTATCGTCCAAATCAGTCAATTAAACGGGGCGACTGTTTAAACATGGACACTGGTGCAGATTTTCAAACATCTCTTTGGTGTTTTAGTCAGTTGCTGTGGATCGAGGCAGCGGTTGACGGATACTCGGGTGGGTTTGTAGAGAGCGATACAAGGCTTCAGGTTCCCGTTGGAAAGGGTTGTCTGACTCCGAATACAACGTACACTTCGACTGACATTGATTGTTTCAGGTTTTCTTTTTTTAGGTGGTTATAATCTAAAGTTTTGTTGCTGTCTCCGTGCACAGATGATGGGTAAATGAAGCCTTTAAGGCGTTCACATACATCGACATACAGCTGCCACGGTCGTATCGTGGTTATTCAGGGATCTGATGCGACCATTTGAAATACTCTGAGACTATCGACAGCCATAAAAACACATTCAGTCTTGCACCACTCCCCATTCTCTCTACTCAATCTGGCTTCGGGTGGAGTGGGAAAATATGCACTCGTGTACACAGCAGTAATCAATATCAATATCCTACAGATATTCAAAACAACTGCTCCCACGAGCACTAATCTCATGTCAACAAATGGGCATTCTCGCCGCATGTCAGAGAGGCTTACATTAAGACGAACTGGGCCGGGCAAACCCAACAGCACCGTGTTATTCTTTCATTATGTAAGTGGTTCATACAGACGGCGGCTCAGCGCTGCACAGAGCGCTCAGTAAGAAGAGAATGTAAAAACATGACTTGGCTTAAGATTTGAACTCACAGCTGACTTAGAGGATTATTTGCATTTCTTTTACTCTGCTTTAACCAACGTGACGACTGACTGAGGTCGACTTTTAATCACACAGATCGATGAATTTGTTGGAGGTCCTGAACTGACCATTCCTAAGTCCCGCCCCTTGCTCTGTGCTCCAATAATAGTGGAGCACTTACTCATTTCCTGTTTCCTGTACTTTGATATGCTACATGTTAGCTTGTCTATGTTGAAAATGCAACCAAACGTCTTTATGTGTGTGTGTATAGTCACATCTTACGTTAGCTATTGTTAGCAAAATGCTAGCTAACTAGCTAACTGACTAACATTAGCGATCAGATGTAACTAGCTGGCAAATGTAATGATTGATGCAGATTAGCTAGTTAGCTAGCGTTTTTCTACGTATTAGGCCGTTTATGTTGAAAGTACAACCACATTTTGTATATATATATATATATATATATATACATACATACATACATACACACGTATATAGTCACATTTTAGTTAGTTAGTTAGTTAACATCAGCTAGCAGAAGTCAATGCTCCAATAACAGTTGTGCAACCTCGGTTCACTTTCTCGTTTCCTGTTTTCTGTACTTTGATATGCTGCGTATGCTACGTGTTAGCTTGTCTATGTTGAAACTAAAACCAGTCACATTAGTAGTTAGATAATATTAGCAATAAGCTAGCTAGGTAGTTAGCTATTAGCTATCAGATGTCATTAGCTAACGATTGATGTAGATTAGCTAGCTTTTGCTAGTGACATTATATGTTAGCTAATATTAGCAACAGGCTAGCAAACTAGCCAGCCAAAGATTAGCTAGCTAGTTAGCTAATGTTTTGCTAACATTAGCTATCAGATGTTATGTTATTAGCTAGCTAATTATGGACGTAGGTAAGCAGAACGCTAGGTAACTAGCTAACTAACGATAGCATGTGTTTTGCTATCATTGGCTAACTTTAGATGCAACATCAACCGTCTTCAAAATGAGTCTTGTCAACATAGAGGAGTTAGCATGTAGCTACAGGAAACAGAAGTTGCTCAACAGAGGTTGCTCAACTGTGATTGGAGCACAGTAGAAAGGGGGCGGGCCTTAGGAAGGGTCACATTGGTTTCCATGTTTACTGCTTGTTCTGACTCGCATACAGACAGTCTCCAACAACTCTGGGACAAATGTCCACATCATGTCCGTCCCCTTCAACCTCTTAGTAGCATCCGTCCACTCAGTGAGGGAGGCGACCACAACCACAGCTGGTGATGTCTAAGACCTGTCAACACGCCGGACATCATGAAAACACCTCTTATCTTTAGCTGTAGTGACTCATGAGGTGTTGCACGGCAAACAGGCGTCACCTAAAGATAGGAACAACTTCACTGCAACGTATCCACAACACAACCCTACATGGACGTCTAAATCTGCCCTTTACGCTGAGCACAGGGTGGAGAAGTTTAGTTTAGCTTAGCTTAGCTTAGCTTAGCACGCTTTCTAACACTTTTCTGTGATTTGACCTGAAGAACCGGTATGACGGCAGCTTTGCCAAACAAAGACAGCTGGCTCACATTGTGCCGGTGAAGAAGCAGCAGAGGGACAGATGGATAACTTCTCGACATGCTTGGCTCCAGACCAAATAGTTGACAAAGGAGCAGCTGTGGACGCCGCCGTTGCTTTATTTAACCTCAGCACTGAATAAAGGTTGTGTTTAAGGTCGATACGAGTGATTAAAGGTTGTCTTACGGCGGTGGGGGTGTTGGGTGCGGTGCGCCGGCGTAAGGACAAGCGTTGCTGGCTGCGCAGCGAGAACCGCCGGATGGACTCCCGGCTCCGGGACGCCAGCGAGCGCAGGGAGTTGGTCCTCTTGAAGTCCCCCGTCGCCCCGTCCTCTCCCCTGCCTCCCCTCTCCATGGAGGTGGATAAAAGGCTGAACGCCCCGTGAAGCGATCGACGCACGTTGCCCACCCATCCCGACATCTGAGAGTGGGCCACCGTCAGCTTGTCCCCGAGATACTCCATCACGAACCCGCGACTTGCTGCTGCTGCGTCAGCAGAGGGGGATCATTAAGAGTCCAGTCCGGGGACGCTGGTGTCCTCGGTGTCCACTGATGTGTGATGCTGGGTCAGTACTGCAGCAGTGAGGAAGGTGACAACGACGACGCTTACAGCACTGCAGCTACAGGACCGAGCTTTCTGCAGCGCCGTCAACTCATCACTCTCGAGGCTCGAAGCGAACCGTCTGTGTCGACGTGAAGGTTACGTAAGTTAGTTAGTTAGTTAGTTGCGGGACGCTGCCAACAGGTTTGTCAGCCATCGTGCGAAGAACTCAAGAGATCTTCTCCGTCTCCGTCCTCCAAAACAAGGCCCGGGGGTCCAAAGTTGAAACATCCATCCATCCGACAAGACTACATCCTTTTACTTTAGGTAAAAAAAAGCTGCAAGGAGGTGAAGGTGGAGGTGAAAGAGGAGCTGCTGTAGAAGAAACGAGGAAGGCGAGGGAGTCCAGAAAAGGCTTCACTCCTCGCCTTTTTCTGCAGGTACGGGCAGGTAAAAGGAGAAAATGCGTCAGCAGTGCTGCTGCTGCTGCTCTCTGTAACGCTGTAGGACTCACTGTCAAGGAGAAACTGGGTGGAGAGAGAGAGAGGGAGTCAGAGAGGGAGAGAGAGGGAGGTCCCTGCTTCAGAGCAGGAGCAGGAGGGAGAGAGGGGAGGGGAGGAGGAGGTGATCTATGGTCTGCGGCGCTCGGTCGCCTCACACTGATTCATGCAGGGCGAGACGAGAAGTGTCACAACCACAGAAGAAGAGGTGACGCGGGAGAAAGTGAAAGATCACGTATGAATGAAGTCGTCATGTTAAAGAGGAAACTGTAAACACACACAGTGTTTGTCACAGACTCAAACTGGGCCACGTGCGCCCCCTGCAGGTCGTCTGATGAACTGCTCCATGAAGGCAGGTCTCAGGTTACACACTGACCTCTCTCACGTACCGCCTCCGTCAGCTAAAATACTCCATTACTCTCCTGTAACGAGGTTCAGATAATCCTCAACATTACAGCTGAATACAGTTTGAATCTCACAGTGCAAACAGGGTGGATTAGTAATAGATTACATGTAACTATAATCAGGACAGATTACGTTTGATTACAAATATGGAAGTTTTTCATGATAAACTTTATTAACTCGACTGCTCCAAGTGGCAACCTCCATCACTGTGAAGTGAAGCCAACAACAGAAGTTCAGTTCCTTAAATGTCCACTTGAGGGCTAAAACAAGCTAACAACAAGCCAAAACAAGCTAACAACGAGCTAATACAAGCTAACAACAAGCTAAAACAAGCTAACAACGAGCTAAAACAAGCTAACAACAAGCCAAAACAAGCTAACAACGAGCTAATACAAGCTAACAACAAGCTAAAACAAGCTAACAACGAGCTACAACAAGCTAACAACCAACTAAACCAAGCTAACAGCAAGTTAACAACCAAGTAGCAACCTCATTGGCTGGTAAATGAAGCCAATGTGGAAGTGTCAAAAACTGCAGTTCCTCTAACGTCCACTTGAGGCTGGCTCCAGAAGTGAGTCAGTCTCCATAAGTCCCCATGTTCAAATGTCCAACTTCACAGCAGAAATAAACATGTTTACAGCCTGGTACAAAAAACAGTTTTGGTCTCTATAGCTAATTTCCCCGTTCATGACAACTGTACTGAGGGTGAATTTATATACAACTCACCTGTTCAGATTATATTAAGGCTTAAAGTTATGCAGGATTAAGAGCGTGGACGCTTTGATTGACAGGTGGGTGTCGTCACAGATAGAGGCCTGATATTTAGATTAGAGGCAGGACTGACGAGATGGCACCATAGACTGTATAAAACATGGACGTAGTCTCCAGCCACCACTACCTACCAGTTCCTACCAGATCAGGGGCGTCCCTCTCTACCTTCACAAACCTCCTGAAGACCTCCAGCTCTTCAGAGAGGACCTCCTCTGCAACACTACCAACACCTGGACATGATAATCAAGCATAATAACGAGCTGCAGCCTTTTTAAATCATAAAACATCTTTTTTTCAGTCGTAACATGAGATGGATTTCAACGCTGCTCCCTCCTCACATTAAACGCCGGGAAGTGTCTCATCACTTCCTGTCTCCAGCTGACATCATCAACCAGAGCGCAGCCTCGAGCGGCGACGATACAGGAAGCAGTTCACGCAGTAAAACACCAACATTTAGAGAAACGTGGACTCACCCAGAGACAGCGTGGAGTCAAACAGGACCACACACGGTACAACACAGCTCTCAGCCCGACGCCCATCTCTGCTCTGTCCGACTCAGCAGCAGCCTCACACCAATCAATGATGTCAGCACACCGAGATTATCTCATCGCTTCCAGCCAATACAACGAGAGGAAATGAATCTGATCTGAGATCAGTGCACAGACTCTGACGGTAAATGATGTTTTATTGTGAAAAGCACGCAGTCTAAAGACATTTCAGGGAGTAAGTCTGAACAGGAGAGCCAATAAATCATATTATAAATCATATTTATGTTTTTGTTTGTCTTATTTACCTGTATTATTTATTTATCGATTATTAAATCATCCATCTTTGCTCACAACATCTGAACCTTTCTTACCAACAAAAAACAAGGTACACACCTGTATTAACGAGAAGGTGCACACCTGTATTAACGAGGAGGTGCACACCTGTATTAACGAGGAGGTGCACACCTGTATTAACGAGGAGGTGCACACCTGTATTAACGAGGAGGTACACACCTGTATTAACGAGGCGTCTAACAGCTCCATAAAATCCAGAATATTCATTAAAGAAAGCTGAAAGTTTATTACTTCATTAACTTCCAGGGAACTTAATTAAAATAAATAAATATTTACAGGATGGAGTTACAGATTTAATGATGAGTACGGTGTGATGTCATGCTGATTTCAGCACAGTTGACCAATCAGATTGCTCGGTCGGAGCTACCTGTTGTATAATTTACAATATTTAATTTAACATCATTATTTTAAAAACAAAACACTAACTTGTGTGTTTTATTTTTGCTTACTGCTTTTATTTTGTTACTTCCTGTTTGATCTCTCTAATGTTTGCACCGTGTAAATTAAGTTCACTTACTCATGATGATGTCAGAGCTGTGACATCATCCTCAAACAGCCTTTAAACGTCTGCAGACGACTTTAAACCAACACGAGCACCGTCGACACCGACCAGGCCTCGCGCTGACAAACTGAAGCTCCACCACTAGATGGCGGCAGTGACCTTTAAGTGCTCAGAGCTCAGTGTGACAGCAGTGTGTGCAGTTATGACACACGATACACTGAACTGGTGGTTTCACAGTGAAGGACTACAATTACAGTGTCAGTGACAAAGAGCCACCTGAACCCAGCCCTGCATGATCTCATAAACACTGTTTGGATGTGTGTGTGTGTGTGTGTGTGTGTGTGTTATAAACAAACTACAGACGTGTATGACGAAGTTAAAGGTAGAGGAGAGTAACGCGGAGGAACAGTCCCGCGAATATTACGTGTCTGTTTGGCTGCAGGGCGATCATTACACGACCTGTGCTTCACTGCACAGCCGTCAGGCCTCATTAACCGTTTGACTATCAGGAGCCTGAATTTCAGGCCTGAGAAGCCGTTTGGTCCGTGAACGTGACGTGGGGATGGGCAGGGGTGAGTCCGGGACGCCGTGCCATCAACATTAGTCACCAACTACTCTGAGCTGTCGGCTGACTGCATTCCAGGAGACACACCGACCGGTTAACATCAAACTGAGAGACTCTCTGAGGTGCACCTGAAGCAGCCGGGTCGGAGCCCGAGCTGCAGCCTGACTCACCCAGCTGTGGCGGTCCTGCTCTCTGTGGGCGCTCCGGCTCCTCATCCTGGACAGGCTCCCCTCCACGGCGCTGCTCGAAGGGGCCGACCGCCGCGACACGCTGCGAGAGCGCATCCTGTTCAGCTCCTGGCGACAAACAGGGATCAAACTCAGACATCTGTACAAACATCTGGAGGATTACTCTGTCTTTAAAGGCCTTTAATGATTTTAGGTAGATGAAGAGTTTGTTTGTTCAACCCGGCCAACACAAAGAACCTCTGAACAACAGTTAAATAATGAAACTGGAAGTTTAGCATCAAATTTTGTCTCCAACAGGCTGAATTTAACAGACGTGTCGCTTTTCTTCAAACTTTAAAATAGAAACAGAAGTTTGGTTCAGAGTTAGTCGACCAATCACAGTTTGAACGTGCAGATAAACTAAATATTTAGAGCCCGGCGTCACCGCTGTGAGTCAGTTACGCTCCTCTGGGCTGGAAAACAAACTAAAGTCGAAGATATTTTTCAGGAAACAGTTTCTCTTCTGTCTTGTAACACTGTTGGGACGTCGACTGAGTGAAAGTTTTAATAATTAAATTCTTCTTTTTGATACATTTGGTGTCTGAATTGTTTTCATCAAATCAGGTGTGTCACTGTGATTTTACCTGGATTCAGACAGACGGAGAGTTAAGCTCGGATATTTCATGTTGACCGTCTCCTTTCATTTACTCTAGTTGTGTCTTTATTTAATTATTTATTAAGCACAACTGCAGCAAGATAATCCGAAACAACTGAAAGAGGCGCCTGATACATGTGTGAGGTCAGAGCTGGTGTCGTGCCAGAACAGGAGCTGAGCAAGCGAGCTCAGCAGCCTCTATGGACATAATGGCAGAGGAGAAGAGAGTGAAGAGGACGTTGATGGAGGAAGCTAAGAAGAGAAAAGGAGAGAGTGAGCGAGCAAGAAGCCGCCGGACAAGAGTAAATCTGGGACTGACTTTTAGTGGTTGGTGAGAGCTTGGTGAAATAAAAGGCTGAAAGACAGACGCCGAGCTGGGCTGACTGCTGTTGGACTAGTCAGTAATATTAGCTGTCTTGTAAAACTATTTCAGACTCACCTGAGATCCCTGTGACCTCCTGTGGTTCTGGACGTCCAGCCTGTTGTCTTGAAGCTCTCTGGGGATCCAGATCTGCTCTGCAGCAGCAGGTGAGCCTTCTGTTTTGGCCTCCGTTCCGGTAAAAGGTGCCAAGAGAAGTGGATCGTCCACAAAGGTGGTCCAGTGCCTCTGTGGAGCCTGGGCCCGCTCCTCCTGCCTGAGGAGGAGCTGCTCCGGGCTCGGTCTGTTGGCAGCTTTTCTGGGTTCGGCTGCAGGTTTGTCCACGGACATCTCAACAGGCCGGAGCTCCCACGGGTCCTGAGGAGACGTGGTCCATACTGGGCTAGTGAAACCTGTCTGTGGTGGCACCTTCCAGGTTATATCTCTCTCGGGCGTAGGCTGTAATCTGGCTCCAAACCCAGCGTCTACACCCTGAATACCAGAAACAGGAAACAAGTCTTTACTGGGCGAGTGCTGAGCCGCAGACGTGAAGGAGTCCAAGTCGAGGATGGCCGGTTTGTAGGCCTCGTCTGGTCTCAGCGTCGGCTCCTTCCATCGCGTTGAAGGGTCACCACGCTTGGAAAGCTGCTCGCTTCGGAGCACCGAGTCCAGATCCAACACTTTAGGCCGGAGAGGTGACGCCTCCAACCATGCCCTCTCCTGCTCCTCCTTCTTCTGTTTCTCCTTCAGCCTCTGCCTCTCTGCATCCTGCTGTTTGGCGATCAGCCTCATCTTCTCCGCCTCCTCTCGCTCCATCTTCTCCCTCAGCCGTCGTTTCTCCAGCTCCAGGATCTGCTGCCTCTCTTCTTCTTGTTGTTTGGCGATCAGCCTCATCTTCTCCGCCTCCTCTCGCTCCATCTTCTCCCTCAGCCGTCGTTTCTCCAGCTCCAGGATCTGCAGCCTCTCTTCTTCTTGTTGTTTGGCGATCAGCCTCATCTTCTCCGCCTCCTCTCGCTCCATCTTCTCCCTCAGTCTTCGTTTCTCCAGTTCCAGGATCTGCTGCCGCTCCCTCTCCACCTGCTTCATCTTCTCAAACTCGAGGAGCTGTCGCCTCTCCATCTCTTTCATCCTCTCCAGCTCCTCCTCCTTCCTCTGGCGCTCCTTCTCCTGCTGCCTCATCCTCTGGTTCTCCATGTCGAGCTGCCTCTGCCTCTCTCTTTCTAAATCTCTCTGCCTCTGTCTCTCCATCTCTTTCTGCTTCTCCCTCTCCACCCTTTCCCTTTCTTTATCCAGCTCTCTCAGCCTCAACATCTCCTGCTCCAAGGCCATCTGTTTGATCTTCTCCGCCTCCTCCTTCTCCTTCTTCTCTCGGAGTCGTTGCTTCTCGAGCTCGATGATCTGCTGCCTCTCCCTCTCCTTCTGCTTCTGTTTCTGAAACTCCAAGAGCTGCTGTCTCTCCATCTCCTTCAGCCTTTCCATCTCCTTCAGCCTCTCCAGCTCCTTCAGCCTCTCCAGCTCCTTCAGCCTCTCCAGCTCCTCCATCTTCTGTCTCTCCCTGTCCAGCTCCCTCTGCCTCTCCTCCTCTCTTTGTCTCCTCTGTCTCTCCGCCTCTCGTCGTTTCTCCTTCTCGAGCTGCCGTCTCTCGTTCTCCAACTCTCTCTGTTTTTCGAGCTCCATCTGTTTCTGCCTCTCCGCCGCTCGTTGTTTCTCCTCGAGCTCCTGCTTCTCCTTCTCGAAGGCTTTCTGTCGTTGCCTTTCGAACTCCCTCTGCACTTCTCTCTCCTTCATCTGTTCGAAGTGGGCTTCCCTCTCCATGTCCAGCTGCCTCTGTTTCTCCCTCTCGAGCTCTTTCAGTTTCGCTTTCTGTCTCTCCATCTGCTCTCGTTTCTTCTCCACCTCCATCATCTCCTCGGCCGCCTGTCCGTCCAGCGCCGGTCTGAGGATCTTCCCTTGAGACCTTGCAGAGAAATCATCAAAGTTTGCGTCGATGGGAGAAAGCGGCTCCTGGATTTGTCCGGTCAAAGCGAAGTAGGTCGCCCTCGGTTTGGGCTGTTCGTCCGCCTGCAGCGTCTTCAAACGTTTCGGTGCTGCAGCTGCTTCCTCCTGCTCTTCCCTTCGCGACTCCTTCAGCATCCCTTTCTCCAAACTTCCCTCTTGTTCCTTGTTCCACTTCTGCAAAGCTCCGACTCTCAGATATCGAGGCTGCTGTTCTGGCGTCGCAGCAGGTTCACTCTGCGCCGCCACTGCTGGCGGCCTGCCGCCTTCTGAGCGCCTCGAGCGTAGCGTCATCGCCTTATCCTCCCACTGAGCTGACGGGATGTTCTCGCTCACCGCTCGGTTCTCCTCCACCGCCTGCACCGTGTCGAAGGCGTGCAGCACCCGCAGTGGACTCGACGGAGACACCGGCTCTTTGTAGGTGGCGGTGACGAGAGTCCCCTCGTCCTCGTTACCTCCTCTTTTGCTGAGCGAATCCTTGGCCTTGTTTGCAGGCTTGCCGTCGTCCACCATGAGCACGCTGTGCCTCTCGATGACATTTTCAAACAAGGACGCTCTCACTGTCTGCACGTCACCGCCTTGAACACTTTCCTTGGGAGAGGTGCCAAACGTCTGCCCCCCGTCAGGCCCTTCAGGCGCCTTCCTGAGCTGCCCCTGGGAGTCTCTCAGATCCACAAACGTCCTCTGGTCGCTGGGGGTGAAAACTGACTCTTCACTCTAAGAAAAGTCAGAGATAAACTGAGAATTGTTAAGTCATAAGAACAACAACAACAACCATGTGAACAGTAAAAAAATGTGGAAACCATCAAAGCTCCAGAGATCAGAGCAAATGTGAGCGCAGAGCGAGTGAATGAGCGTCTGTCAGAGCAGAAACGGTATCCCGTTGTTCTCTGCTGGCCTCATAAAGGTGGGTGTGGTGCAGAGGTGGTAATCAAAGCCTCGCTGTGTTGACCTTTTCCCAGTCATCTCCTCTCTGAGTGTTTCATAACCGACAGCCGGCGGCGGGAGGGGGGGTGATTAATGCGCCGGCCGTCTTCAGGTTTCACAGCTTTTCTTTTTGTCGTGATGCCCCATTTCCACCGAGGGAAAGTTGAACATAGACGTAAACAAGGCGCTACAGGTGGAAACACCTGATTCATTCAGTGTTTTTTTAAATTATTTTCTACATTTCAGATGAACAGTGAAGACATGAGCTTCAAGAGGTCGTCACCTGGAATGGTTTTCAGTTATCAGGCGTGTCTGAGGCCATCGGTTGTTTTGGAAAGAACTACCTGACTGTCAGTCCAGAAAATACCAACAACTTTGAATGTATCATCATGTGCAAACCCTAAATGTGTTGGGTTAGGACACAACTGATGGTCTCAAACTCATTAATTAACTCTTGATGAGACACACCTGTTAATTAGAGACCATACCAGGTGACGACCTCATGAATACCCACTGAACGAGAAGGTATGTCCAAATGTTTTGAGTGGTACAATTCGATGATATCAACATCAAACTTCCTCAGTTGATTACTCACATTAAGACAATTATTTTCAGTATTACAAGCTCTCTGAAATTTGATGTTTAAATATGCAAATGAGGCGTTAAATTCAGGTTCTTGTTTCAGACACTCTTTGCTTTTACTTTGGCGGGAGATGACAGGAAACGCACAGGATTAGCGTGCGAAAGCGACCAAGCTTGGTCCCACTCTCTTACCCTCCTCTGAGGATCTCTGCTGATGTCATAGCGGTCTGTCGCCTCGCTGCCAAGGTCTGGCGACCTCTCAGATGAAAACCTGATGAACATACATCACACGAGACAAAAAGCCATGCATGACAATGGATCTCCAGGACAAAGACGTGGGAGGACAAAAGCGAGGCGAGGACATGCCGGAGAGCGGCTCTTACCTTTTAGTCAGGTCCAGCGGCAGTGGGCGGGGCTTCAGCGGCGGTTTGGCGACAGGGGCCTGGGTTGGTGTTGTGTCCTCTGTCAGCTGCTTGATGAGCTGTTTGACGCCCACCGGTGGTTCGGCTTCAGGCTCGGACGCTTGGCTTGTGGCGCCTCCTCCTCCAGGAGAGGAGGATGAGTCAAGGAGGAGACTGATTCTGGACTTGATGCTGACCGCTGGCGTATCCTCGTCCGGCTCATCTGTCTTTTTGTTGGTTTGGTCGGAGACGACAGGACTTTGCGGCATCTTCTGGGTTTTCTCTGGGTCTTTCTCTGGCGGCTCTGGAGTGTTCTCCTTAGCATCTGGACCCGTTGGAGTTTTGCGGTGCAGGGAAAGACCAATGGACTCGAATTTGGACGTGAGATCAGCAGATAGTGGTCGTCTCCCGGCCCAGCGAGGGGCAGGAACCGGGGTCTCCGTCTTGGTTGGACTGTCGAGGAAAATGGCGGACACAGGTCTGGGTCTGGAGCCTCTGGGCTGAGGCCGCATCGGTACAGGTTTAGCTTTTTCTTCTTCCTCCTGTCCGACCTGAGCGAGGAAACCCATGGACTTTGCTCTGGTGATGGAGGCGCTGCCTTTGATGGAGGTCCCTTGGTCCTTGTTGTCTTCCCGTTTGGTGGATCCGGACCACTCTGCAGCTGGGAGCTTTTTGAGGCTCTTGGAGTAGGCCAAGCTTGATGGACCGGGTTTCTGCCTCTCAGGAGGGGCGGGTTTGCTGGAGTCTCCAAGAGAAGGCGCCGGTTTAAACGGCTGAACTACCGGCTTGGTGGTTTGTCCAGACACCAACTTGTTGGAGGTTTTAAAGGAGGTAGAAGCAGGTCGGTTGGGGTTGGTTGATGCCGGTTTGGGTTTGCCGGCTGGTTGCTGTGGTTTTGGACTGTTTGGAAGCTCTGGTTTGTATCCAGCGAGGCGGGTGGACTCCGGTCGGGGTTTAGGTTGGGGTTTAGGGGCAAGTATGGGCTTAATGGTGGTGTTTCTCTCCACGGCGAAGGGTTTGGGAGTGAGCCGTGGTTTGGGACCCGGGGCTGGTTTGTTGGGTTCTGGAGTGATGATGTGGGACTGGTTGATCTCGATGAGGCTGTTGCTGGAGTCAGTCAGGGGACTCAGGTGAAGGCGTCCTCCTCCCACCACTGTCCTCCCGACCTCCCCGGGCTGAACCTCCACCTGAGCAGCCATCCTCTTCAACGGCACCTTCAAACAAACGTTTGTTTTATTACAGAGATGCTACGTGATAAAAATGAAAACCATAACGAGCCTCGCAGCGCTTGATCACTTCCTAACTGTGGACTTTGTCTTGGGAGTGTCTCACACTGCAGCACGGTTACACACCCGAGTGTGACAGATATTTACACAAGGTTATTGATCGCTTGAGTGTGTCGACTGAATGAAACACGATCAGTCAATGACTGAGTGAAGCTCAGTGTGGCTGCCATCTTGGCAGTCCTTCCTCTTTTCTAAATATCAGTAAAGTCGTGGATCATCGGTGGACCTGAGGCGAGCTGAATGACGTCTGGTTGCTCAAACAAGTCACCTGTAATGACACCCACCTGTCAATCAAAGTGTCCACCCTGAATACGATAACTTTTTTTAAAATTTTTTTTTTTTTTTTTTTTTTTTTTTTTTCTTTTTTTTTTTTTTTGGGGGGGGGTTTTTTTTTTAGAACAAAAATTTTTTTTTTTTTTGGGTTTTTATTTTTTTTTTTTTTTTTGTTGGGGGTTTTTTTTTTAGGGGGGGGTTTTTGGGGGCCCCCTCTTTTTTGGGGCCAGCCTCAAGTGGACGACAAGAGAACCAGTCACTTTTTCCAGTTTTTTTTCCCAAAAACCCCCCATTGGGCCCCAAAAACCTGAATAATATCGACCATAACTGAACATCTGTGAGTCTTCTGCAGACACAACACGACATCTATGAAGTCTCAGTTCACTATCTTTTGTTAATTAGTGAATTAATTTTCTACATCCTGTAAACAAAATCCTCTTTACGGCTCGTCAGACATTGATCTCTTCCTCTTCACACAGATGGTAACGTTACCGTCTGGTTTAAAGTTAGAGTGAAGATTTCATACAAAACTAAAAGATCATAATCGTTTGTCACGACAGCCGTCAGGAAGGCGGATAAATAACGCTCCAATGTTCAGCTGAATTTCACAGCGGTCCACTGACCTCTGACCTCAAGATATCTCAATCAAAATGATCTGTCATCTGGGTGTCTCCTCTTTACAGACTTGCCCATAAAACATGTCGTATAAAATGACCTCGAGGACGATCACAGCCTCACCAAACTGTCCGACCACAAACTAGAGAGCGAGGACGTTCAGAGGACGGACATGTCCACACCAGAGTCACAATAAAGGTTTCAATCCATCCAATGCACCAAAAAAAACCAAACAAGTTTTGACACCAAATCACAGCGTGAACTAGTTTTCTGTGCTGTTCCTCGAGGTCTTGTTGTCTTAATTTGGGATTTTTGGAGGTTTTTGTCAGTTTGAGACATCAAAAACTGCTGAAATAACTTCTATCATAACGTGCTGAGACATTAAACACTCTTAAAGTTCAATATTTGAATGTTAATCACAGATTTAAGACACACAGAGGTCAAATGTATCAACTGTCTCGCTGCTGTCTCGCCCTGAAGTTCCACTGACCCCTAAAAACAGACATAAATATGTTTATTATTGGTAGGAGTGGAGTGGAAGAGGTTAAAAGACTCACGTCACAAAGCATGTGAAAAAAGTAGCTTAAATGAATTTTTAAAAATATTTTCTGATCTCTGGTCTTTGTGTCTTAAAAATGGTCAAAAATCCTCCAAAAATCTCAAATTAAGACACAAAGACCTCGAGGAACAGCAGAAAATATTCAAAAGTTTCATTTGAGCTACTTCTTTCACGTGTTTTGTGACATTTCTGTGAAGAGACGTGAGTTTTTTAACCTCTTCCACTCCACTTCTGTTTAAAAATAAACATAGTTACGTCTGTTTTTAGGGGTTGGCAGATCTTTAGGAGCTCAACAGGAGATTAATGTGTCATAAATCTGTGATAAACATTCAGATATTTAAAGTTAAGAGTGTTTAATGTCTCAGCATGTTATGATAGAAGTTGTTTCAGCAGTTTTTGACGTCTCAAAGTGACAAAAACGGTCAAGAATCCTCCAAAAATCTCAAAGTATCAGTTTATATTTGAATGTTTATCACAGATTTACGACACATTAGTCTGCTGTGGAGCTGCAGTGTCTGTGTGGAGTGGACGAGCTTGCATTAACCTGTTTTCCCTACAGTGACGTGAAAATGACGTGAAACAGAAAAAGTGCACGTGAAGTTTTGCAGCGAGCTCGAGTTAAATTTAAATAAGTTTCCTTCAGCTTTTACATGTCCAGCTGCACGCTTTGTTTACTCGTCAGCAGCTGAACTGCAGTTTGCTTTTTGAAAAGAGAGACAGAGCTTCTGGTCTGTGTCGGCTCTGTGCGGCTTTGAGGTTGATCCTGAGTCGGGGAGGGCCGGACAACTGTACAATGTCATTGTTTTCTTTCTCCTGTTGTTGTAACGCAGGCAAATCAGGCCGCGAGCGTGAACGAACACGGGATTCCACTGCACAGCAGAGCGAGCTCCTCCCTCCTGATGAGCGCTCGAGTTTATCTAAAGAAAGCTCGGCGATAAAACGAGACAACATCTGTGAGATTTATCTGCTGTTTCTGTAGTCACAGGCGGTGTTAGCCCTTTAAGAGCCTCCTTAATGCTTTCCACATGTTGCTCAGATAAACTTCTCTCACCTTGACCGGACGTCAACCGTCTGCCGTCGAGCTCTGGCTTCTGCTGTAACCAAGCAGCGATGTCATATCACACAGGAGGAGGGAGGAGAGGAGGGAAGGAGCCTAGGAGAGAGGAGACAAGCGTGTGTCAACAAGGCGACAAATCACAGCCAAGCTGCTTCTTCATCATCACATGCATCATGTTAACACACACACGCTGCCTGAGTAAACACAGTCACGCCCGAAACATCAGAGCCGACGGTGGACGTCTAGACTCAAAAAACAAACAGCTAAATGTCATTACGTGCTCTCATATTTGCATTCGTCCCATCGTCGCTGCTCACACACACGGCGTGTCGTTCATGTAAATTCAATCTGTGGATCTATAACGCTGTAAACACTTCTGCTTCCTGCCTCGGCCTCGTCCCTCTGTCTCCGTCTCAGCTGATTTTAAACCACAAATCCAAAAACTGTGACACGAAGAGGAAACAGGACGGACAGATGAGATCTTGAACTTTAGATGTTGACAGGAAACGCCTTCGCCAAGAAGGAATGCTAAACATTCGCCATGATGGTGGGTCGAGCTGGGATCAGGGGAAAGTGTGCGCCTTATATAGCCTCAGACGGGCGAGGAGAGAGCCTCAAACGTGTCCAACGTTCACAATAATTCATCTTTAAAGGAGCAGAGGGCGACCCGGCTCACACTGCGTGTTGTGTTTTGGCACAGAGTGTCACTGTGAGCTGGTCCAGCCTGTTACACAGAGGGAATTTCCTTTAAAAAGACAATAGGCAGCTCCAGGCTGCAGAACAGGTAGAAGAAGAAGAAGTGTGTGACAAAGCTTTATATTACAGACGTGCAGTGTAACGGTGCGACATGTACAAGTTAACCCGTCTGCATGCAGATGATGAGTAATGTGAGCAAGGTGACGCGTTTACATGTCAAAAACATTCAGTTTCATGTGACATGAAGCAGATTACAGTGTTAAATCTGCATATTTATGCATCAAAAATGAGTTTTTCTGATCAGTTAGTCGACTAATCGCTGCAGCTCTGTCAGATTTATCGTTATTAATAAAGATATGATGCATTAAATTAAAGTTTTAGCTGTTTTATCCATTAAAATGTGAATAATTATGACTTAAATGTGACTCTAAATGTGCTACGGTTCATAAGAAATGTTAATTCAATAATTAAAATTACAACAGTGGCTGATTTTTATTAATTAATTATGATTTCACATCATTTAAACACAGTTAAAGCCAGTGTGTCCGTGCCAGCCTGCAACAAGTGTTCCCTCTTCCTGCTCACCTTACAGCGGCTCCTGTCGTGGACTGTGCCCGGTCCAGACGGACTTCAGAGCCGGCCTGTTCGGAACCGGACCGCGTTTTAAAGCGTAAAAAAAACTTAATTAAAAAGAATTACCAGATGACGCGTTCAGGGTTCAAAATGTCTAATAAAGACTTCAAACAGGAGAGGGACGTGAACGCATCAGCAGCTCGCTGGTTAGCAACACTAAGCTAACAACTCCAGAACTCACAAAATGGGAACAACCTGTCTGTCTCTCTGTCTGTCTGTCTGTCTGTCTATCTGTCTGATCCGGACCGGAGACACTTACCGAACTGGAAAGTCGTTTTTTTTCCTCTTCCCGCGTCGAAACACCTTCAAACCGGGCTCGTTTCTCCGCTTTAACCGGATAATAACGAGTCGTGACAGTCGGTTAGTTCAGGTGCTAACAGCTAAGTTAGCTGGTTGAATGTCCCGGCTCAGGTTACACTGTTGTTGACAGGACGGAGCGTCAGCACGCACACGGCAACGCACACGGGGCTTCCGGTTAGCGCCTTCAAAATAAAACCAAACACAAACTAGTAATGATGGGCTCCTTTAGCACTTTCAAAATAAAACTAAACACAAAAAACTAAAAACAAACTAATATTGGTGGTTTCCGTCAGTACTTTCAAAATAAAACAAAAAAAATCAAACTAATATTGGTATACTCTGGTTAATACTTTCAAAATAAAACCAAACACGAATAAATAATGTCTTCTGTTAATAATTTCAAAATAAAACTAAACTAAATAACTAAATAATACTTTGTCTCGTTAGTACTTTCAACAACAAAAAAAAAAAACCCTAATAATAACCTGTGTTCCGGTTAATACTTTCAAAATACAACCAAACACTTAAGCAATAATGCTTTATCTCGTTAGTACTTTCAAAATAAAACAAATAATAATAATAATAATAACGTGTGTTCCGGTTAGCGCTTTCAAAATAAAAACCAACACGATGTAATATCGTACCGTTAGTACATTCAAATTAAAACTAAACACAAAAAAACTAATATTGGTGGTTTCCTCTCAGTACTTTCAAAATAAACAAAAATCTAATAATAGTATACTCTGGTTAATACTTTCAAAATAAAACCAAACTAATAATTTCCAAATAAAACTAAACAAATATTGCTATGTTCTGGTTAGTACTTTCAAAGTAAAATCAACACGAATAAATGTCGTCTTCTGTTAATCCTTTCGAAATAAAAGTGTGTTTTCTTCACACTATGATTCATTTGTTTACCTGTAAGTCACGCTGACTTCCTGTCTGATGTTGAGCTAAATGTTGCTGACTTGACACTCTCTAAAATGGGATCGTCCCTCCACCCCTGAACAGAAGTAATGGGACGTTTCCTCAGATTAAAGAAGACTTCCTGTTTCTATGTAACCTGCTCCTTGCCCGGTGTTACGAACCAGGCGGTCATCGTGTGAAATGAGGTCAGTGAGCTGAGCGCGCCACCGTGTGGATCAAAGTAAACACTGCACACACACACACACACACTCTTTGATTGTGCATAATATTTTATTCATTTCATCAGACTTCAGTCCAAACTGCTCAAATTAAAGAACCTCCAACAAAAACACATTTGTTTCTTTAGTTTCACTGAAACGTCTCGACGCCTCAACACTGAACTTAAACTCTGTGTGTGTGTGTGTGTGTGTGTGTGTGTGTGTGTGAGAGGTTAAAGGTTAGTAAACTACAACAGAAGATGACTGACAGGTGAATATACTGGAGCTCTGTTTAATCTCTTTAATACAATACTGTGTTTCCTCCTCCTCCTCTCAGCAGCACCAGTCGCTCGTGTCGTCGTCGTTATGAAATACTCGTCAGCGCTCCGTTAACTCTGCGACCAACACTGAAAAACATCGTCTAAAGGTGAAGCTCCAGGTCGATGACGTCCGAGCGTCCCGCAGAGATTTAAAGGTGCGACGTATCTGCAGCTGGCTGACTGCTCCTCCGATATAAAGCACCGCGCAGTCGACCCGGACATCACGTGACGGTGTGAGGGATGACACGCGTTCTCTGACAGGAGGTGAATAAATATGGAAACCAAACCACAGAGCGGAGACTAGAAGCAGCGGGAGCTTTGGCTACACACTAAAACTGATTTCCAACAGCTCCAGAGACCTGCAGGAAGTGAAAAAGAGCGGGAAAATCAACTCAAAGGAGGTTAAATGAACTTCAGTGTCGTCTACTTGGTGTGAACCATCGACGTGCTGAACAGAAGCTTCTGCTTCTTCTTCTTCTTCTTCCCTCCTCGCTCGTCTGAAACAGAAGACGACAGAACGTCAGAACAAACTCAAAGTGTCGCCACTTCATGCACCGTGCGTTCGTCCGTCGATGGATGACTCACCCGGGTCGAGCGCAGCAGGTCGCGGGGAGAAGCGGGCGCCGTTGTCGAGCTGCAGCAGGGCCTTCTCGATGGCCTGGCTGAACGAGTTCTGGAAGCTCGGCACGGGGACCCGGTCCGACCCGTCGCTCTCTCCGTCGCTGTCCGCCGTCGCCGGAGGAGCGAGCAGATTATCTGCACGACACGAGACACGGCGGAGAGACGACAGGTTAGACAGGAAACACACACGTATCAGTTACTCTGACTGAAATCCAGAAGTGTTACCTGACTCAGGTAGATCGACCTGCTCACTCTATTTGATCAGTTCCACGTTTTCATCACTGACTTTTAAAGAATCACATTCAAAAAGTTTGACGGCACCAGGAAATACTTTCAGATTTGAATCAGCGTTTCAACCAGTCTTGTTCACTGAAAATTTCGAGGTCCCGTTAGAGGAACGTTACATGATGAGTTCGTGGAAACACGTCTCTTCAGTTAACATCTTAAAGTGTTCAGTGCTGCAGAATTTAGTGACAAGGTCCCGTTGGATGACTTAACTCGATGAAATTGGTCTGATCTCTAAACAAACACGTAAAGACTAGAACGGCCAATCATTTATTGAGTACAGTGTCCGGACCGGTTAGCGCCTCTTCCTGTATCGCTAACTTCTCTTTCAGCAGCCGCTCTGCTCTCCTCGCTCACCTCTCTCCTGGCTCGGTTTGGTTTAGTTCTGGTTCCACATGGTTCTGTCCTAACAGTCTGGTTTTATTAAATGAAGTTAATTGAATGTTTTTGGACTTCGCTCTTTGTTACGGACACGACACAGTGTTCAGTTTGTCTGTTCTGGTTCTGGACTGTGTCTCGTATATAAAGGTATAAAAACATGACGAGTCTGATTTTCAGGTAATTAAACGGTGATGTCATCAGACTGACGACTCTTCTACCTTTCTTTGGAGTCATCCTCGGTCCAGCATCGACTCTGGCTTTCCCGTCTCTGAGCATCTAAACAGGAAACAGTCAGAGAGACATCATGTCAGGTCTGTGTGTTTACATTTAAATGACGCTGTGTGTGTGTGTGTGTGTGTGTGTGTGTGTCATACACACCTGTGCAAAGGACATACAGTGGGAGTCGTCCTCCACGCTGCCCACGACAGGTGAAGAGCTCTGACCGTTCAGACTCGGGAACGTGATCCCGTCTGAAAAACAACAAGAGAAGAAGAACGCTGAAGACAGAGTTCAAATACAGACGGTCAGCTCACTGAAGAAGAAGAAGAAGAAGAAGAAGAAGAAGAAGAAGAAGAAGAAGAGGAGGCTCTTACCTGACGTAGGGCTGCTGCTGAGCGGTGAAGGTGGAGCGAAGGTGAAGTCAGGTTGAACTGGAGGGCTGCTGTTGTAAGGCGGAGAGCCGAACGCTGGGAAATGATGGAGGTTCTCTAATCCGATGTGGACTTCAGGATCTGTGGAGACAAAGACTGTTACAGACCAAAGACTCATCCTGGCAGTCTTAGAAACAATGAGGTCAGCACTTTTTACTTTGCTTCCTCCATATTTGGAGTTCCTCATCACCGTATTTGTACATCCTGACACCACATTAGTCCAGCCTCTGCTTCACAGTCTGCTGTCGCCATTTTGGCTCTTGTGGATCTTTCCGAGGGTTATCAGACTACATTTATTGTTCCCGAGCTACAAGCTACAGTGAATGTTTTGTCCAAGATTAAAGATGATTTTACAAATTCAGAGTTTGATTATGTAAAGTGAAGAAAGAAATGATTCCATTAAGACTTTGTTGTAGAAAGTTTATAAAGAATAAAATATTTAAGCTTTCATTCATTTTGTGTAAGCTGCGTCCAAACACGCCGTAGACTCGACAGACGTTGAGTATCCCTAACTGTACAGAGATGTTGAAAGACACGACTGATTGAAGAATTTCTTCTCACTCAAACGACTCAAATTGTGCAAATTTTTAAAGGAAACTGATGAAACTCCGATAGTTACGACTTGAATGTTGAAATCTGTAAACAGACGTCTGCTGCTCAAACACGTCGTTTGCATCTCGAATGGAAATCAGACGGCGTGTTTCAGGACTACGACGGTCTTTCAGCGTATCCCAGGATGCGTCCTGGTAAGTCTGAGTGTCCTGCACGTTAACGCCAGCTGTATCTTTTCATGTTTTTGACATGACCGGTCATACTTACACTTTCCCTGCTTCTTGTTCTCCTCGATTTCAATCCTCTTCTCTCGGCGCTTCTCGTCTCTCACCTTCTTCTGCCTCAGACGCTTCCTCTTCTCCAAGTCGTCTGAAAGTTTGGAGGGAAATGTTTAAGATCACGTGACAATCTGTGACATCACATCCTTTAAAAAAAAACCCCAAAAAAAAACAAACCTGCGAATGTGTCCAGAGTTTCCTTGGAGATGATCGGCGGCTGCAGAGATAACTCACAGATGCTGAACTCGCACGTGAGCGGCAGATGAGCCAGATAACGATGACGACGACGGATCTCCTGAAACCGACGACATGGCAGACAGTTAGAGACAGAACCACCGGAAGAACTCTGCAGCAGCAGCGACTACACCGCGATGATCCGAACACTGACCTCAGTGACCGTGTGTCCGACGATCTCCACCACCGTGGCAGTGATGGAGTCAGGACTGGCCTCCAGGCTGCCGTACTCACGCAGCAGGCAGCGTACATTCACAGGATGCAGGAACATCTGCTGGCAGTCGTCAGCTGGAGGACAAACGGTGACGAGAAGGTCAACACGTGATGATCAGGGGAAACCTTACGAGACCACGGCGGTGTGCAGGTGTACCCACCTTGGTAGAAATAGTAGTAGGGTCCGTGCACCACGCTGGTGGAGGGGCGGCCCGGCTCTGCTTGGGTGGCCGGGCTCTCCTCATCGGGCTGGGGCTCTGCGGCCTCTGGAGACTCCTCCAGCACGCACTCCAAAACGCCTTCAGGGGATCCGGGCAGCTCTGCGGCATCCTCCGGGTCCTCTGGGACTTCAGCCACCTCGTCATCGAATGCAGAGGAGTACTGCAGCACCGGCTGTGAAGGACAGAGACTCCTCTCACTGATCTCACATCAAACACTGACGGCGAACATCAGCGGTGAAGACTCACCTTGGTGCTGCTGCTGATGTTGGTAACTACGTCCTCCACAGGAGGCGGAGGAACTTCATCCAGAGTCAGAGCGGAGACATCGAGGCCGTCTACGGCGTTCACCTTCTGCTGCTTCAGCAGCGCCTCCTCCCGCTCCTGAAGTCACAGAGAGTTCATCATCATATGATAACATGTTTGGCGTCACGGACACGTAACGTCAGGTGGCGTCAGTTACCTGTAAGAGACAGAGGGCGCTCTGGATGAAGCAGCCCTGGGCGTCTTCTTCCTGGCTGAGCTGAGCCTGCAGGACGGCCTTCTCCTCCGACACCAGGCTGAGGACCTGAGCCGGCGAGGTGAGCAGCAGCTTGGAGTACGGGCTGAGGCACGCGTCTACAACACACACACACACACACACACACACACACACACACAGATGTCACACGTATGAAACATGAAGCTTCTGTATGTAGACGTGATTCATCCGCCGGCTCGCCTCTCACCTCCGAAGCGAACGGGCTCCTCGACCTTCACCCACTGCGAGCTCGGCATGGCCACCAGAGAGCCCTTTTCTCTGCGCATCAGGCGCATGGTGATGACGTCGCCCGCCACGTACTGCCTGGTCTCCATAGCAACCACACTGCAACAAGAAACCGACTGTTAGACAAGACCCGAACAAATGAAACCGCCCCGAGTGTGTGACGGTGGGGACAGTACGAGCCGTTTGAAGGTAACGGAACTATCGAAGACTTGTGCAAAAACTCCACCGGGCACGATGTCTCCGTCACGTCACAGCCGTTTTACCCTCCAGACTTGTTAACTATCTCAGATTTGGAGCTTCTAAATATGAAAATAGGCTACAAAGTTAAACTGTTTCCCTTTTGCCTGTTGGCCCGGTGTTTTATTTTGAAAATCCACTGGGTTCTCTGTGCTGTTTCTGTGTCTGACTTCCTGTCAGTTGGAGCTGCTCACGGCACGTATGTAAACTCTGTTTATTCTGCTTTACGTAGCCACCAGGCGGCATTTTCGGCTGGAAACCAAAGCAGCGCTATCGCTCTCTCCAAAGCCGCCAAACTTCAACTGTTTTTTGTTGTTTCTTGTTTTTTTAGCACAGCGGGACGTTAGCTTAGCTTCACGCTGGTCCTCCTGTCTGCTTCTTCAAGCCTTCACTAACTTTTACCTCTTGAGGTCGGCGGTGTGGACGGCCTCGTAGCAGATGGGGCACTTGGACCAGCTCTTGTCGCTCAGAGAAAGGTAGTGCAGCATGCAGGGCCAGCAGAAGATGTGTCCACACCGCGTGATGCGGGCTGCCAGAGGCGGGTAGAGGCAGATGGGGCATGACGGCACCTCGTGGCTGTAGATGCGCTGCGCGCACACACACACACACACACACACACACACACAGTTATCATCAGTGTGTATCAGCAGCGCTCGCACAGCTCGACTGATCAAACACTCACCACTTGCTGCACACAGTCCCAGTTGACCAGCGTGTCTGGATCAGTGAAGTGAGCCTTGTAGTCCTGATCATCCGTCACCACAAACTGGCAACTGAAACACACACACACACACACACGGTTAGGTAACACACACACCTTTAGACGTCATGTGACCTGTGGGCGAGCGCCTTACTTGGCCTGCAGGAAGAGCTCCTTGTTGAAGGGCTTGTGCTTGTGGCCCCATTTGTTTCGGCGTCCCCAGTAGGAGTGTCCTACGTCTCCGACGCCGCCGAGGCCGTTGCCTCCACGAGGTTCAAAGGTGAAGTTCAGCAGGTGGTTCAGGCTGATCTTCTTCGGTCCAGCAAACTGAGCCGGGCTAAACTCTGCCCGGCGCGTCTCTGCTACCTGTACAGGTGGAGAGGGAATCAGTGAAGGCGTGTTTGGACTTTGAACTGCTGCTGCAGCGCTCCTGAAACGTCGACCCATCACCTCACCTCCTCACGTCGTCCTCCACCTGCAACTCCATACTGTCGTCCGCCTCTCTGAGACGGTCTCTTGTCAAAATTCTTGCTTTTCTGTGAACTGGTGCGGCGAGGGCCGGCGGGGAAACTGTCGGCTTTAGGGAAGGAGGGCTCGCGCTTTCGACTGTAGCGCTTGGAGCCTCCATTATTCTTACCATCTACGACAGAAACAAAGAAACGTGTCAGCATGAGCACAGAAGAAGCACGTCATGGATGGGGCACGCTGTGATCTGGTTTCTTGTAGGCATGTAAACACATACGAACAATCCCAAACTGTCCAAGAAGAGAGACACTGATGCAGAAAGAAGTCAGTCTGAGCTTCATGGAGAGAAACCGGTTTGTGTTTGGTGTTACGAGGCGGTGTTGGTGGTAAAGGAGTACGAACACGGAGCTAACTATGCTACATTTAGCCTCAGAGGAAAACAATGAATGGTCCGAGAGTTACCTGATAGATCTAAAGCATTTAAGTTGTATTATACAACAAGTAGTTCCAACTGAGCGATCTGATAGACATTTATAATACACTCAAATCAGCATGACAGCATCCTTTTACCGTAATATTAGGAAAAGTTGTGCCATATTTATTATGGTGCATTTCTGGCAACCACAGCTGACATGGAAACAGAGATAACGAAACATTTACTTTGAGAGCAAAGTGCCTCAAAATATGAAAACATTTTGTCATCATATAACAATATCTAAGTTGTATAATCACAATATTACATTCAAGTGCCAATAATGACGATAAAGCACGCCCTCGAGGAGAGCACTACTGGCTATTGAGGTATTTTAGCGTCTTATACCATAATTGGCACGGTTCATGCACCACCACCAACACTTTTTATATTGGTTCCTTAAATTATTCATTTTTTTTTTCCCAAAAATAAAAAAAAAAAACCCCCTCGAGTGTATTATTGCGTAATAAAGGTACAGGTGAACCTCTGTAGCATTTCCTAGCTTCAGTGTGGAGGTATTTTAGTGTTTTTAAAGCCAAGGAAACATGTTTAGACTCTGCCATAGTACAGGGGGTTTAAACATGATGCATGAGACTAATTTATTCATATAAAACAGCTGTTAAACACTCAAAAAGTGGCTTTACTGAAGGACTACATTATTATATTGGTGTTTATATGATAGTTAACACATAGGTGTGTTTATGCAGTGTGTGTCTGTACACACACACACATGATAATCAGTGTCTAACACACAGGGCTGTGTGCAGCTCTGTGTGAAGCTTAGCGGGTCAAATGTTTTGACAGCGACGTCAGCTCACCAGATAAACAACCTCTGCGCTACTGCGAGGCCCAGCAGGCCCCGGGGGCGACCCGCACACACAGTGACACATGTACCCGGGGGTGTTCACCTGTTTTGGGTTTAGTCTCGCCAGGTGCCGGGCCTGTAGAGCTGGAACGGGGCGGAACCTTGGTGCTGGTGCTGCTGTTGTTGGGGTTTTTCTCCATGTTCGTCTCCGTGCAGTGAGTGTTGTTGTTGTTGTTGTTGTTGTTGAGGACGAGCTCCGAGCAGAGAGCCGCCGAGCTCTCTAGCATCAAACGGGGAAACGGAGGAGGAAAGCGGGCTGCGGTGAGTGCGGGTCAGGCGACGAAGGCCCTGATTCATTTCTGTCAAACGCGGAGACCCCATCACGGCGACATCTTGACAATAAAACAAACCCGGGAAAAAAGAAGAGACACGATCTCTGCGTCTCAAGTTATGGAGGCTGCTGGAAGGAGAGGACGAAGGCTCGCCACGCGGGGCCAAGACCCGCGAAATGACGGTCCGTTTACTCGTCAACGGAAAACAGTTTGCCCTGAAAGAAAAGGCGGTAAATGTTTTCCAGAGCCCCGGAAAACGAGACGAGACGACGGCTGGAACCAAAAATACAGATCCGACACGACGAACTTGCACTAATGGCGACGGGTCGCCAAGCAAGAACCTCAGAGACCCGGATGTTTCTTGTACTGCCTGCAAACACGTCAGTACGGGAGGGCCAGGGGCATTATGGGACATGTAGTCAACTCCATGAAGGTACAAAACAGGTGAACAATACAATGAGTTTAGTAACAAAATCAGTAATAAAATTATTATATAATAAATACATTTAATTTTAAATAAATAATAGAAAACTTTAATAAATCAAATAGTGTGGTATTCAAATTTATTAAATATATTAAGAATATCAAGTGTACAAATCATGAAGAATCCATTATTATTACTTTATTAACCAGAACAAATGTGTTTCTTGCAATAGCATTTGATCCGCAGTTGATAATATTTGCCTCAGTGACATAAAAAAGTTAAATCAGAAAAGTACATACCTAGTTAAATAAAAATAAGATGCTCAGGAATATTAGGATTAGTAGTATAAATCTTAAAATATAGATTGATAAAACATGTGTAAAATAAAAGTAGTAATACAATATAAAAAATACATTATAAAAAATAAATATCTTATATACTTTAAATGAAGAAATGTTTGTTCCAGCTACATACAACTGGCTTCACAAAGATTACAAAATGTGTTTCTTCAGATCAGTTAATAATCATTTGAAGCAGCAAAGTATTAGGCATTATAATTTATTAATGGTTTCTGAGTTGTGGCCACTTAAAATGACAATGAGTTGTGTATTTTAGTGTATCCGTTCATACACCTTTTCTGTTCCCTCACACTAACTGACCAAAGAAGATGAAACCAGTTTGAAACAGAATTAAATAAAAAAATCCTGAACAAACAGATCAAAAGAAAACTGATGATTTTGTTGTTTTTCAGTCACTGTAAGTTTAATCAGAAAGTTCATATCGTGGTTTGTTTCTGTGAGATGCTCAGAAAATTTGTATTTTATTATTTTTTCTTTATATTAGATCGTTAATTTGTGTGTTCATTGTAAAGCAGTCGTTTCATACTTACAACGTTAAACAACAGTGAAATGTGTAATGGATGAGAACAGTCAGTGACTAGAATCATGTTAAATATTGTTCAGTTTGTTACTTTTAAAGGAGCAAATATCTTTGTCTTTGTTTTGCCACATAACAGGGTTAGTGTGTTCATTTTATATCAGACACACACACCTCTAACACACCCCTCTAACACACACCTTAACTAGATGAAACTAGAAAAACCTGTTTGTGTGTCAGATATGTTGAGACTCTTTATTTTAAAGTTTCACTTCTGACTGCGGCGCATCAAGAAATTCAGAAGGTGAGTGAACTCGAGCAAAACTAGAGAAAGAAAAATAACAAAGTGATTAAATTAAATGAATATATCGATGTTGTTGATGGATCAATATAATTTCTAACAGATTGATTTTTTTAATCACAGTAACTTTACTGTATGAACACTTTACTGTGTGTGTGTGTGTGTGTGTGTGTGTGTGTGTGTGTGTGTGTGTGATGAACAGACATGACAGTTGAACATTGTCTCTCCTCTCTTCAGCTTCTCAAACCCAGCAGTTTTTTCAGCTCAATGAGTCTCTGAAGTTTCCAGCAGAGTGACATCATGGCGTCCAGTAAGAGTTCATTATTCTCATTATTATTTATTCCTGAACTAAAAGTCTGAAACTGAAAATGTTTGGGTTCATTATTAGAACCACTGTTACTATAGAAACACTCAGTGTGATGGATTACTGATGGAGTTATTCTGAAAATAATATTTATCAATATTCAGTGTTTACTTGATTGAGTCATTTTAATTTTTGTCTTTGTTTTGCCACATAACAGGGTTAGTATGTTCATTTTATGTCAGACACACACACCTCCACTAGATGAAACTAGAAAAACCTGTTAGTGTGTCAGATATGTTGAGACTCTTTATTTTAAACTTTCGGTTTTGTCTGTGGCGCATCAAGAAATTCAGAAGGTGAGTGAACTCGAGTAAAACTAGAGAAAGAAAAATAACAAAGTGATTAAATTCAAATTATTTATTTTTCATTAAACCTTTATTTAACCAGGAAAAGTCCCATTGAGATTAAAAATCTCTTTTTCAAGGGAGTCCTGGCCGAGACAGAACAGCAGCACAAACGAAGAACAAGTCAAACCAAAACAGACACAAGACACACAGATAATATTACAACACATAATGGTCTAAAATATCAAAATGCTAAAAGTACAATACAAGTCATGAAATCAACAATAACAACATCAGCTAAAACAACAACACCTGGATGATTCATTATCTTGCTCTTTCAATGTGGATTTAAAAGCATTCAAAAAATTTTTGAGTTTTAAAACACTGTAAGACATTCCACTAGTACCCCCTCCTCGCTCAGTACGAACATTTAGTAGCGATAAGATATAAAACTCCCTAGAACGCAGCGAATATTGTCCATCACGTTTTTTAGAAATACAAGAACAGATGTATGTTGGAAGCAACCCAAGAATTGCCTTGTATATAAAAATACCAGTGAGTACGTCTGCGGGCTGGTAAACAAGGCCATCCCCACCCGAGCATAAAGCTCACAGTGGTGAGTCAGTGCCTTACAGTTTGTTATGAACCTGAGTGACGCATGATGAGCTGTCAATCAGTGTCAATGCCTGTGCAGGGGCA